>CAVNYN010281209.1:0-62375 GCA_963692815.1 Nyctanthes arbor-tristis | reverse complement strand
GATAGCCTTTTTAACTCAGAGGATTGCTTCATCTGTATTGGAAGAGGTTTTCTTGTCTTTCATTCTAGGCATGAAGTCTGTCTTTAATGTTTCTAAGGCAAGGCAATCAATATAGTCTTTTGATTATTTTCTGTTTCGTGGAAATTTACTTTATCTGCTAAGGGTCCACCACGCTTCACTAGCCTTGGGAATATTGAAGACATACTTCATACCTAGAATGGAAGACTTCTTGATTTTTAAGAAAACCTCTTCCAAAGCAAACAATATAGAAAAAAATCTTACAATTAGCTGACCAAATACAAATAATAGGAGATGACCCCGTAAAACACTATTTTTTCAGAAAAATTTTTAATATTTCTTACCAAAAATGTTTTCCCACCCTTTTTCACTTAGTAAATCCATCAAATTGCCTTCTTTTTCCTTTTTTTTCAGGTTTTTTTCATTTTTTTCTTTTTTACTTTTCTAAAAATTTTTCATTGTCTACTTATATATATATAAGGAATAGAGTTGCCAAAAATATTTTCCCGCCATTTTAAGTTTCTAAATCCATCAAATCTCCTTCTCTTCTACATTTTTTCAGTTTTTTTCTTTCCAAATTTTTTTTTAACATTTCCTACTCTTATATGTATGCACACACACACATAGAGTATGGGTGTATATATAAGGAACAAAGTTGCCAAAAATGTTTTCCCATCCTGTTTCACTTTCTAAATCTGTCAAATTGCCTTTTCCCTCTTTTTCTCCTTTTTTCGGTTTTTAGAAAAATGGTCATAACTTTTACATACGATGTCCGTTATCTATCCACAATTATGATTTTGTGGGAGTTTGACCAGACGGATTGAACTAGTCGCTTCGCCACTGCTAATGATGAATTTTGGACATTTTAATCTGTCTTTTGTTTTTTTCTATTTTATTTTAAGTCAAATTTTGTTTTTGAGCATTTTTGTTAGTCCTCTCTTCTCCGATTTGGACATCTATTTATGCATTTCACCTTCTTTTTATAAAAGTAACTGCATAGAATTTTCAATTCCCCTAAGTTCAATTTTGATTGCTGATATTATTTATGTTCACAAGTGTAATAACCCAAGAATAACTATGACATAAGAATGACGTTAAATATAGGTTATATGAAGTTTCTATAATTAAAATGGAATAATTTAGATAATCTTGTAAGCTGCCCAAAAAGCGCATGCACCTGTGGGGAATTTGCATGGCCATTTTCAGATCGGAAGACTAGTTCGGTTAGTGACTACCATGACCATTTTCCCCCTTGATATCTTGATTGTTGGAAATCAGCCCAATAAGAAAAGTTGAAGTAAGTATGGCATACTTCAAGAAGGAAGTTACGGTTCTTAATTCTGACCCATGCATTCTCCATAATCAAGCCTCAAAGTTGGCTAGTCAAACCTGCATTCTAGAGCAGGTAGCTTTATGTAGACAACTGCGGTCTCTCATAACTTGTGGTACACTTATCGGTTTTGCATATCGTTTACACCATTAGAAACTAGAATTGGAGCACTCGATAGTAATAATTTGAGAGATAATTTTTGAGCTTGTATGGTACTCCAAAGCACTACATGAGAATAGAGTATTGTGGCTATCCGTGTTTGACTTTTCTCATCATGTCTACCGCGTGCTTCAACTACTCTCGGACGATATTTTGTTTCTAATCCTATCCAAGGAAAAACTTCATAGCTAAGGATTAAATGTGTATCTTACACCTCCTGCTTGGATTAAAATAATGTCACCTTCCAAACTAACCAATTATATCGTTTTTCTCGGGGACAAAGGATTAGAGGGGAATTTTGATGGTTTAAAACAACCCAAAATTCATATAGCAATAGCCTCTCAAGAACTTGAAGATCAAACTCTCTCGTAAAAAGTTGAGCAAGCACATCTCTTCTTCTAAAATAAATTAAGGTAACTCAAAGCCTTGTTTTCTGCTCTTTATGTCATTATTATAGGGTGATCTTTTCGTTATAAAGAAGATTTATATAGAAATGTCAAGAAAAAAAGGATCTAAAATCATGCAGAAATATGAAACTGCAGTCCAGTTGTTTGCACCCTATAGAAAAGTGCATGCACCTCGACAGCAGTTTCTCCCAAAGTCTGATACACGGATTCTTTTGATTTCTTCAAGCTTAAGATTATCCGTTCCATGTGCTGTGAGTAGTACTTACTCATCTCTTTAACTGATTATGAGTTATATGTGTTTTGTACAAGATATTCTATGATGTACATGTATAAATTCAAAATGTTAGTATAGCAGATATATGATTCTTGCAAGTTATGGCTTCCGATCTATCATATTGAACTTATGCAAAGTTGATAAGTTATTGCATAGAAGATTTTGCTATGGCATACATTTGATTTGCAAAGTGAATTACATGTTGATGATCTCTACCCCGAATATGTATGTTATGTCATGTCATGTTACATTGGTGTATCGGGACCAGCCTAACATTCCAAGGCGGGGATAGAATGATATACTTTATATAAATTCACGAGGCTCTATGAAGGATCGGATAAAGCTAATGAATGAGTTTAATAAAAAGTTATGCTCTTCCGATACACCGGGACCAGCCTAATGATTCCAAGGCAGGGAATAGAACGGTATACCGTAACTCTATTAGGGTTCAAATAGAGTTGAAGAACGAATTTATGTTTGGCCAATTATTCAAGTTATATGTTAAACCCTTTTGATGGGTTTTGAGCACTCTGAGGTAGAATTGTCTCGTGTAATTGGGCCATATAAGTCATATTTTGAAAATAGGAAGTATGCATGTGTAAGTAAAGCTCACTGAATCTATTATTCATGTTTTTCATGTTTTCAAAATGTAGATGATTTATTTTGGCTTCACAGGCTTGGAAGATTCACTTCAACAGTGTCACATGTACATGAAGAAGTAAATGTATGGGATTGTTATATAGAATATTGGATATTTGCAACACGTTATGGGTATTTCATGATATAATACAATAGTGTACTATTGTTGTAGGATAAGGAGGAAAAATGTATTTTTTTAAGTTGTAGTTTATTCTTCCAATATTGTAACTCAACTCAACTAGTGTAATGTTGTCAATGGTATTTATGAAAGTTATTGCATGTTTCTACATAATTATTGTGTATTGTTACTGTTGTTATTGTAATTTCATAAAGTGGCATTAATCAATTTTAAAACCGAATTAGGTAATTCTCCAGATGCGCGCACCTTAAATTAAAGTACGTGTGCCTGAGTGTTAGAACTATTTCTACTCCAAAAGTGCATGCACTTCTCTTATGTACACACACCTGTTTGAAAGAAAGCTTCTACAAATGATTGTTTAAGTTTTACAAGTAAAGAAAAATATTTCATCATTATTTCTTTACTAGTATCATTTATTGGTATGTATAAAAGAAACAATTTCTGGGCGTGACAATAAAAGAATCTTAACCAATCTTCATGATAATAATGTAATTGTTAGAGAATGAGTATGTGTAATTCTACAGAATTTTCAAACCTCCCTAGGTTCAATTTATGATTTTTGTTTTTATTTTAGGATTCGTTTTGATTAATCTTTTCTCATCTCAATGCTACTCTATTAGTCTTGAAAGATTCATTTCGATTAATCTTTTCCAACGAAATGCTACTCTTTTGTGTGCTTAGGCCTTTTCAAGCCTTCTTGGAAAGGCTGAAGCCGGTAATCTATTTTGTGGATTTTACTGTTCTCATTATAGCCGTTGTATTAATCACTTATTTTTTTTTTTTTTTTTTTTTTTTGCAGATGATGCCTTGATTGTTTTGAGCAAAACACAGTGATGTGGAGGCTTTCAAGTAAGTTCTTTCCATCTATGAAAAAGCTTCTGGACAGCATGTTAACTTTGAAAAACCCTCTATTTCTTTTAGCCCATGCGTGCCTAGCGAAGTTCGACATGATCTCATGCAGTTTCTTGGTATCCACTTGGAGGGATTGCATGATCTCTATCTGGGCTTCCCGATCCTTATTGGAAAATAGAAAAAACTTGCATTTGCTGTGCTGGTTGAAAAAATCTGGAAAAAAAAATCAAAGAGTTCAAACGAAATACTCTTTCAGCAGGTGGAAGAGAAGTTCTTATTAAAGCAATCCTGCAGTCTATATCAATTTACACCATGTATTTATTTTAGACTCCCTATTGCTGTGCTCAATTCCATTTGTAGGGCCATTTGCAGATTCTGGTGGGGGTGATCACATCGACAAGAATATGCATTGGATTAACTGGAATACACTCTGCAAATCAAAAATGGATGGAGGATTGGGACTGAGAGATATGGAAGCATTTAATAGAGCTATGCTTGCTAAGCAATCATAGAGGATTTTGAATGACTTAGAATCCCTTGTGGTCTGTTGCTTGAAGAGCAAATATTTCCCACACTGCACCTACTTAAAGGCAGAGTGCAAAAAATGGAGATTCTTTTGTTTGGAGAAGCATTTTGTGGGGAAGAGATGTGATCCAAAAAGGAATTTGATGCCGTCCTCCTAAATGTATTGCTCAACTTCTTGACAATTTTGTGGAATCTTATGGCGGGCAAACGAAAGCTCGACATAATTCAAATGTGGCTCATGAAAAATGGTGTTATGAAAATTGACCCAATTCCGCAACAAATTCCCAAAGCCCAATACCCCGATTGTACAAAATCGTAGCAGTAACAAAAGAAAGCATAAACTGTAGACCCAAGTGTCAGGTCTACTAGGATGAATATGAAACTGTTTGAGTCCTAGTCAACAAAGTGTAGACCTAAGTGTCAGGTCTACTTGGATGAATATGAAACTAAGTTTTGAACTTCAGGTCTCCTTTGAGATCCGAGCCCAGGTCGGGTATTTTTGTATTTTTAGAGAGAGAAAGTGTTCTAAAAAAGTAGATCCCTTAAATGAGCCTTCCTCCTCTTTGTTTATAGCCCTTAGTGAGAGGGGCTGAGCTGACACTGTACAAATTTTCAGAGGTTCTACCACAAGTACGTCATTAGTATAAATGGAACATTCACTACAAGAAAACTACTGATTACCGACGGACAAATCCGTCGGTAAATGTGGTAAATCTGTTGGTAATCTTGATCAGAGACTGTCAGTTGCCATCGGAAACGGCCGTCGGTAATAGCCTTGTCAGTGATTACCGACGGAATTTAACTGGCCGTCGGTGATTTTCGACGGAGAGAGATGGTAGTCGGTGAGATTTTTTTAATATGACCCGCCCGCGCCTGCCCACCCGATCAACCCGACCCGCCACCAGTGCCTTTGATTTCTGGACTGTTCTTGCGCACGACCGACCCACATGCGCCTTTAGTTCCTAGAGTGCAAATGGGGAGATGGGGATTCGATCCCCAGATCGGAAGGTTGGGGGAGTAGGTTCCCAACCACCAGGCTATCTTGAGTTTCTTGTCTAAATGTGTATCTACATTATATTTAACGGACAAATATGTAGTCTTTGCAATTTAGAAAATAAATAGTTTGTGCCTATATTTTTTTATATATATATTGTAATCTATTAGATATAGATTTTTTTTTTTAATACTCTACATTATTTTTTGTATTATCTTTTTTTATTATTATATAAATGTAAATTTGCAAGTTCAGGGATGGAGCTATAATTGTACCCATTGGGGAGTAGGTTCCCAACCTCCTATGCATTCTTGTCATTAATGTGTACATAAATAATTTGTGCCTATATTTTTTTATATATATTGTAATCTATTAGATTTAGATTTTTTTTTAATACTCTACATTATTTTTTGTATTATCTTTTTTTTTTTATATACATGTAAATTTGCAAGTTCAAGGATGGAGATATAATTGCACCCATTGGGGAGTAGGTTCCCAATCACCAGAGCACCTATGCATTCTTGTCATTAATGTGTACATATATTATATTTAACATATAATTATATAATCTTTGTAATATATTACAATATATAATTATATTTATCGTAATATATTAGAGATGATTTTTTTTTAATACTCTGCATTATTTTTTCTACTATCACTTTAAAGTTTTGCCACTAACGTTGTTTATAGATGTAATTTGCAAGTTCATGGACGTAGTTAATGTTTGGCACTACATCATAATAATCTTATTTCTAAAATGTAATTCTGTGCTTAAGTTTATTCCCACTGAGTTGAAATTCTAACTCCGCCTCTATACAAATTTGAAATATGTAAAAATATAATTAAAAAAGAATTACAATCATTTACAAAATAAATATTTTTGGTTGGATATGTAATATATATAAATATAATATAATTCATTAATCATACAGTAACTTTAAAGAACAAACGTTTCATTCAAAAAAATTAAAATGCATATTGTCAGCTAAAAAAATGTTTAAGATTTCTAGTAACACGTCAAAAATTATCAATGGAACACAAAAAACCCGTTGTAAATTACCGACGCAGGTGGACAAGCCAAGAATAATTACCGACGGCTAAAGAAATCTGTCAGTAATTACCGACGGATAAAAGTGGCCGTCGGTAATTACTGACGGCTCTCTTGAGCCATTGGTAATTACCGACGATGTGTACTCCTCAGTCGGTAAATACCGACAGCATAAAGGTACCGTCGGCAATCCGTCGGTAATTACCGACGGAAGCAAAAAGTCGTCGGTAATTACTGACGGTAGCTGCTTCTCATCAGAAATCATAGACGGATATAATGAGCCGTCATTAACTACCGACAGACCATTGTTCCATCGGTAATTTCCGACGACTATTTCTTCCGTCGGTATTTACCGACGGATTTTAGTTTGTCATCGGCAATTACTGACGTACTTCCTGCCGTCAAAAATTTACCGTCGGTAATTGGCAATTTTCTTGTAGTGATTCTAAATAGGAAATTTTAAGTACAGCCATCCAAATACAATATAAGTACAACTATTTTGGCTAACTTGTCTAAATAACTAATTTTAACCAGCTCTCGTCTCAACCCTTGTGGGAGAGGAGCTGGTAATTGAAGTCTGGGACTGCCAGACAGAAATTTTGGCCAAGTGTTCAAGCTCTTGTCCCAGCACCTGTGGGAGGAAAGCTAGTGAATGAGGCCTTAGATGTTCCATATCAAATGTTATTGAAGTAAGCCTATGGGTGTAACTAAGATATGGGCTTTAGAGGCACTGAGGACATGCCATGTAATTCTAAATTTGAGTTCTTAGATAAGGTGGTTGAAGATATGGCAGCGGATCTAAATGAGCCCACAATAGTACCTTTTTTTCTATCCGTCTAATCACCTCCCCTTTCTTTCTGCCTTCTTCAATCCATCCCTTTCTTTGATATCTCTAGTTCTTATTTGTATTCTTTTAGCAAAATTACTTTCTCAAGACCCAACCTTTTAAAAAAAAAAAGAATGCCTTACTACCTATTTCTGCCTTTTTGATCTATGGTCAGAGTGTCATTCTGTATTTTCCTTCCCATTAGGATCTGTATAAGAAAAATGTGATAGATAAACTATAAATTTGATACCCATACTGACAAATAATTTATTGTCGGAGGATGATAATAGTTAAACCCCTTTTGTTGGCAGGAGAATAACCCAAGAAAATACACCTTAGATCCCTTGGATCAAACTTTGATAAAGTTTTATGCTAAAGATGAATAAAGGAACATAAGGACATTTCTTGTGCAAATAAGGACAATTGTGACTTCAAATAAATGTCTTTATCTTTTTAGTTCTTCTACATTTTACCGGTGTTCTCCCTTGAAGATAGATGAATAATTCTTTGTTCAAGATAAAATGATCCAAGAGCATTATTGAGCTACTTCATCCCATTTTATGTTCTCATAACTTCATGTTCTTTTGGAATTGTGTTTCGATCATACTGTGAAACTTTCTAAAAATACTACACACGTCATATTTTAGTATTTTACTAATATCAAGTAAATAAAAGTGATAATGTGGTCTTCGACAAACAGTATATAAACCATCTATAACCATAATAGAGCAAGGCTCTCTCCGCCGAGGTCTCTTTTCTCGAGCTATCTGTGAAGTAACTTTTGATGATTCAAGCATGTCCTTTTGTCCTATGGAAAAAGGGATTGTAGGTGTCTTGTTTCTAATTTGGATTATTACTTGACAAATTTTTGGTAGCGCTAGTACTTGATTGAGAGATAAAAAGGTCAGTATTGAAATATAAGTTAGGATATACATGTTTAAGGAAAAGAAAATAAGGATGGCCAAATTTAAAACATAGTAGCTAGATTTCTTTCTCCAGTCCCCTTCCGAGCAACAAGTACAGTTTTTGAAGTACTTGCTGGTGTAACATGTAACTCCCATCGCTCATCAGCACACCCAATATTCATTCATTATGTTAGGTCGTTAAAAGCATAAATTTAGGCAGAAAGTTAGTGAACCAGTTGCTAATAGACAAAGGATGACATGCAATATATGTTAGCAATAATGCAAACACTCAAAAGAGGCAGTATCTTGTCCTTATCCTGCGTTTTCATTTTCGCAGAGTTATTTACATTTTCGGTTACTCTAATTACGAAACTAAATAGAATTAGCCAACAATTACTAGATGAGAAATTAAGGAGGTTCTTATTCATTGTTATTATTGAAAGAGTGCTTATTAATGGTTTTGGTAGGTGAACTAATGTAAAACTAGAATTTAGATAACGGACCGAACTGGTTGCTTCAAGCACAAAAACCAGGAACTCTGGCCTTCAAGAACTTGATGGAAGGCACAAAAAATCCATTTGGACCAATCAAAAATGAGATCGGAAGAGCACACGTCTACCTAAAATAACTGGAAAAATTAAAAAAAAAAGAAAAAAGCTTTTTTCCAATTTTTTTAGTATAAAAAATATGGAAAAAATTTTAGTTATTTAACTAGAACCGGGTGGACCTAGTTTGACTTTTTGACCCTTGACCTATTGCTATTTTGGTTCGATGACCATTCCCCTTTTTTTCAACATTGTGTAAAATGTTATCAAACTTCATCGTACATTATAACGTAGATCCTAATATGCATTTTGTTGAGAAACATCCTTTTCAAGAGACTTGATGCATCAATTTCTCTGGTACTGTGAAAACAGGCTAAGTGTTAGTCGGAAACCTCAACAGTTTGGCAATAGGAGGTATTAGAAAGTAAGAAGGGTTCTTGAGTTGAATAGTGTTGCATTATGAAGGTGGTAAACAACGTGGCTTAGAATAATATGAAAACTCTTAACATGAGGGCTTCGAAATAAAGATCCATAGAGTGCAACGATTAATTTGTTATGACATGAGGGGTAAAAGGAAAGTTTGATATGACAGTGCATATATTTGTTATTAATTAAATAATATTGGCATGGTCTATGTTATGCCTGTGAAAAATGGTTAGGAATGGGGTACATGTTGATGATAAGTCTATGATATTAATACTTCTTTCGAGAGAAAGTGACTTTTCATTTGTTCCTTGTGTTTCACATAAGGAAGGCGACAGGAGCAATCATTTTCAGAGAAACATGGATGGTTGATTTGGGCAATCTATAGTGGCATTGGGATGGTATCTTTAGCCTATGAAAAGTATATGAGAGTTTTTGGTTAGGCTTGCTGGTTGAATGAAAGTGTAATACTATTTTGGACTGCGATTAGATTTTTATTAATGTCGGATGAACAGAAAACTCACAATTAACTTTAGAGGAGTCTCAAAAAGATCAAAGAACAAGAAAAATATTGACTATGAAGTGGTTTATTAATATATCAAAGATGGAGAATATTATGGATGAATTATTAATATATCAAAGGTGTAGAATATTATAAAAATAAGATCGGACCTAAACTAGGAATAAAAAGATTGCAACTTGACAATAAAAACCAATAAAAGGAAACTATCAAAATCACACTAAAGCAATAACCAAAGCAGAATAAAAACAATAACTAGATTAATTTTTCTTCCTCCTACAATGTGCTTTTTCATGTTGCATCACTTCTCGCAACGAAAAGAACATTACTCCACAAGTTATGCTCTATATAGGCATCAAGCAATTGAGTTTCTAGCTGGTGGATTTCTTCCCGAATTATTATATTTATTAACGTGTGATGTATTAGAACATCTCTAAAAGACCACTTATCTTTATTTATCCCAAATTGCTTCTTTATCTTTTTCATTGGCATGTACGAATAGATTTTGTTTGTTCAACCTTTATGTGTTATGTTTTTGATATGTTAAGGGTGTTGGAATGTGAAAAAGTATAGTTCATCCTCAATAGTTTTAGTCCAAATTCATTTAAATTATATGAATATTTGCTTTTAAAAGAACGATTTGCAAAAAATAAAGAAAACAATGCCAAACAACAATATCTGAGTTTACAGGGCTCGAGAAACTTCGTAGCCACGCGCTATGCTGGGGTTGCTTTATTATTATTATTTATAAATTTAGTTAAGTGATTTAAATGTGTTGTATAAACATATTTAACTAGCTATTTTTCATGTGTTGTGGATGAATCATAATACTGGAGAGTGGCCGACCTTGACTGATTCTTATGCAAGGTTCCATGGACGTCGATCTGGAGAGTGGGTGAATGGTGCGGCTAAAGCTCACCATGTTAGTGAATTTTACATATTAATTCTTCAATTAGCTTAATTTAGTTTTCTTTAGGTTATTTGTTGTAGAGCAATTCTAGCGGAACATGAAAATGAGACATTATTATGTGACATTCTCATGTGGTACACATTCATTGGGTGATGATTACATGGTTACTTTTTCATCATCCAATACAAGTGTGCCACATAAGAATGTTACCTAAGAATGTCCCATTTTCATATCCCCCTAGAATTTCTCTTTGTTGTATGGTAGTTAACAGTTTTTTCTCTTTACTTTAGGATAAACTAGTTCAAGCACGAGGGACTAGGTTAACTCAAGCTGCCTTTAATGACAGATCAATTGATAAGCCTTCAAGATTGAAAGAGGTTCTTGGAATGCGCGAGGGCATGCTTCTTGAGTCGGAAGGAATTTGAAGCACGTGCCACATGTGCCTTTTCATTTAGAGACAGGTGAATCTTCCAACTTTGACCCATCTAACGATCATCAAATTGAACCATATGAGGCTAAGATTAGGTTTCTTAAACGAAATCTTGCTCTTGTCTTGAAGTATTTACCACCATTTGTTTTAGATGAAGATGATGAGGATGTGGATTTGGGAGGCCTTTGGGGATTATCAAAAAATTTGTAACTTGACTATTGCTAGATATTGCCTATGAACTTCTTGGTGCTCCAACAAATCTTTTGTTAGTCCTTGGATCGGAGCAATATTTTATGGTGCTCCAACTTTAGTTCTGTTAACTTTAGTTAGTACTTGGGCTGAAGCAATATTTGTGGTGCTACAACTTTAACTTTGTTAACTTTTGCTACTTAGATTGGTAGCGATATATTTCGTAATAAAAGTAGAAATTCTCTATTAACGACACGGTTGTCTCTAATTGTTTAAAACAAAGAAGATACAAAGGACTGGGAATGTTACCACGTGATCTCTGTTAACATAACCATGTCATGGCAATAAATGAGAGAGATGTGAATCCTACGCCCACTTATAGCTACGATACAATGTCATGGCAATAGACAAAGAGGCTGACAGCCACAACAGGGTCGTGGGAGTAGAGAAGCACTGACGGATTTACAAACACTACTATAGAAAAGCCCAATAGGAGTCAGTTGTAACCATGAATGTGCGTCGGTTTTAACAGCGACGCATATGTCAGAGACGCGCATTGTAAAGGTATACGCGTCGGTTGTTGGCGGACGCCTAAGTGTAACAATAGGCGTGGGTTGTTTTACAAAAACCAATGCCTAAAACCAAATTTTTAAAAAAATAAATAAATAAAATAGACAATAGACGTCGGTTGTAAAGGAACAACCGACGCGTAAAGTCAACTTTAGGCTTCGGTTTTTTCTTTAACCGACGCCTATTGTGTTTTTTTTTTTTTTTTGGGTGCTCTCTTTTAGATCTGTTAGCTTGAAAATTCAAAACTCAAGGAATGAATTATGTGGAGGCACTCTTAAACATTGTACTTTAAACAAATAATAGGAATAATAATGTGGGCCGATTCAATTTATATTCTACTTCATTTACCACAAAAGTAGAGTAATATATATTTGATTACATGGAAAAGCATACTACAAGCACAAAAGGCATAAATTTAAGCCCTGGAAAGGCAAATTAAAGGATTCATGAAACAAATTAAAGTATAACAACCCAAAGAAGAAACCAAGAAACAAAAGATAATAGTTAGCATCCTTCTTCTTCGATTCTTGTTTAAACTTCCTCTAAATATGTAAATTAAGAAGAAAGAAATGAATTAAAGGAACAAAACATAATAAGGTAGTAAAAAGCTCAATGGAAGAGGATTTTCAACTCTAGGGAAGAATGATAAAGGATTAATATTAGAAGAGAATGAGGTTGGGCGAGGTGAGTATGTAGTGGAGGAGATAGTTTTGTGTTTGATTCTAACTAATGTTATGGAGGTATAGGTTCTTCGAGTAGATGTTGTCTAAGAACTGCGCTTTATATAAAGACCTACTATCATAGACATCGGTTCTTGCATCGGTTCCTCAGGAGGAACCGAAGACCATTCTTCAAAAATTCAAAATTCAAGTGAAGTTTGATTCAAAATTCAAATGAATTTTGAATTATTGAAGATTGGGCGTCGGTTCTTTTTGAGGAACCGACGCCCAATCTTTGAAATTCCAAATTCAAAATGCAAATGCATTTTGAATTTGGAATCATTGGGCGTCAGTTCCTCAGGAGGAACCGACGCAACCGACGCCTATTGTTGAAATAAGCAATGGGCGTCGGTTGTGGTTGAACAAGTGACGCTCATTGTAGTGCCATTATTTTCAAAATTACCATCGCGTTTGTTTTACTCGTCATTTTTCTCAACAATCGATGTGTATGTCCATTTTTTTATCCAATTCTGTAGTAGTGGAAGACGATGGAGTCATGGCTGAATGTCGTCGGTGTTGAGTTACGCTGACGGCATTCAGCTCTATAGCCATGACTTTTTATCGCGGGTGTAGGGCTATTTTGTTGTAGTAACCCAGTAACAACTTTAATTTCAGTGCTAAAATAGGTAGTTGCCCATAATAGTCATAAAGCCATATAAATATTTTCCCTTGCAGTCTCTACTTAGTCCTCTCCAAGAAGCCTCACCTTCAACCTTCAATCCATCATCTGTATTCAATTTCAAATCATATACCTTCATTTGGGCTTGTTAAGCCATCTCAGTCTATTCAGCAGATTCTCGACTTGTCTGATAACAATGACAGCCCCCACCTTTAATTTATTATGTGTAATAGAGTTTTGAACATACCAGATATACCATGTGATTAGCATAGGAACCAAGGCTTTCATCTTATCACGTCCAAAAAGCATCATCCTATTTTTATTTATGATCATATATATTATATTAATACAAAGGGATATTAGGGGAGGGGTAGATGTGATTTGAACCCAAGACTTCCTACTTGGAACGTGAGAACCTAACCACTTAGCACTTGTTCGAATCACAAATGAATAGCTTATCTTTTTTTTTTTAATTTCTTTTATCAATGAATAGCAACAATCCTAATTCTGCTTATCTTCCCAAGCCAATTTTAAACATATTTCAAGATTGACTAGATTTAAGTTTTCTTATTTTTTAAAGATTAGTTAGGCGTATATTTGTAAATAACAATGAAAAATAATACTAAATATGGAAATAGGACAATATAATGGGAACACCAAAAAAGGCAATATGGACTATATAATTGAGACAGAGAGAGTAATATTTTTATATAATATTTGTTATAAAATATACTTTTTTTGAAGGGATAAAATATAAGATTTAATATTTCTTATAAGATTTTTTTTTCATTTATTTTTTTCTTTTCGAAAATGAGATTTTTTGACCTATTAAGGTGGTATTTCATTTAAATTTAAAATATAATTACAATTCAATGTGGGCTAACTTAACCGAACTAGGCCGAATTATTCAAATCGTAACATGCATAGGCCATCCCACGTGGGCTTTGTGAGCAGGCCAGCCCATGCCTAAGAAAATTCGGGCTAGTTAGGCGTGAACTGAAAACTCACTCAGGCCTTTTGTGTGGCGGGCTGAGATAGGCTACTACATTGGCAATCCGGACCGGCCCACTCGTTTTGACACCTCTATATTACTATTATATATACAAACTCTAAAGCTTGCTTATTTTAGTCGTTATATTATTACGTGTAAATATATAGATACACAAGTGTGAGTATAGGGTTAGACCCAACTAAGGTGTTAAAATCTTTTTATATAAATAAACAATAATAAAATGGTTTACGATCTTATCTATTTATTAACTAAACGAAAGGAGCCTACGGTGCAATTTTATCACATTTTTCCTACTTCTTTTCTTATAAGCGGGGATCATTTGGTCTTCCCCTTTCCAAATACAGTATAGGTGCGGTGAATGCTATTTTAAGGCTTTTAGCATTTTTATTTTCTTTTTTTGGTATTTTTTTATTTTTCCTAATTCCTTCTTATCCTTAAAATTTCGAGTTATCTTATCTTTAGAATTTTATCACTTTTAAAGATGATTTAGCTTATCTTTTTGAATAATTCTACTTGGACAAAAAAATAGACAAATAGAGCAACAAAATAGACCAATGGCTCATCTGATTACTATTGATGTAAAAATGATGTAATGTGTTGAAAAATAGAATCAAGCCATGTGTCAATTTTATTTAACTTTTTGTTTATCATTTTGTTCGAATAGCAAGACTCTATCTTTTTTTTCTGGCTTAATCTAAGACTTGAATGGCAAGAGTATTCCTAATATTTTCGGATTTTCATTTAACCAGAATGAAGCTTGATACCGTTAGTTGATTAGAATGTGTGGGATCAATTAATTTAGGGTTTTTTCTATGAACTATTTAGTTCATTCAGTTTTGTGTGTACTTGTGTTATTTTTTAATGAACTTTTACTCGCTTTATGATCATGTCATTATTATATGAATTCATTTTCATCCAATTCCTTTTTGTTTATCATCTTTTTTTTTATTATTACTATTTTAAGGCGATTCACATCATACGCGTCATTCTAACATCTATGATTGAAAAATTAATTAAATAAAATGTATTAGTTGAGCAATAACTTACATCTAAAAAATTAGACACGTTATTAGCAACTAATAATAACTTTTACTTCACAATAATATAATAGCCAAATTATTACCTGTAATCTCTCATTGTGAATTTTGCAAAAAATTATTGTAAATCCGATATATATGCATTTTTTTTATTTTTTTGGGAAAAAACGGATTTCATTAAAAACAATGGAAAGTAGACCCCCAAGACTTTAGCCCATGGACTAGGCATATAAAAAGGCCACAAGGGGCCACAGACATACTGGTCCAGTAGGCCTTCATAAGTCTCATGCCCCCTCAGTGGGCTTTAGCCATATGAAGCCCAAAACCAACAAGAGATATTGAAAGGAAAAACATACCAAAATAAGGGTTTGTGTTCAACTTCCCAACTAAGGGTCCGTTTGGCATCCATTATAACAAACTTGATTATAATGGTCATTATTGTTACTGACAAAAGCAACTGCAGTGGACTGTCAAGTCTTTTCCATTCATACGTGGAATGGATAAACAAATTAATTTGGCCGACAACCCCACTCCCCAGGGCCCTCTTCTTGACAATTTTTTCCTTATTTCAATCAAGATGGGCCACTAAAATCTTAAATCAGGAATTAGATTTTCGGTCAAAAAGGCTGTTCGCAAGGTTAAAAAAAAAGAAAAAATAGTCACATGTCAATTCAATAACGATTTCACAATCAATTCATTATAATAGTCTTGCTTATAACTGGTGCCAAACGCACCCTAATATTTTAAAAATTAATGAAACAGTATGTAAAGTGTTACTGAACATAATATATGGGGTGTAATTTGTTAATTACAATTAAGGGTAACTGCATCTAAATAAATAATTTTTATTTTATTTTATTTTATTTTTTGAATTTTTCTTCCATGAAATTATCATTTGATAGCTAAAATCAACCCAGAATTTCCAAAGAAATTTTGTCCCTTGGGGAAAAGTGTGAGTGAATTCAAGCTTAACCAAACACGGTCTATCATCTACCTTCACTACTGCCTGACATGTGGCTTGTTCTGCCTTTTTTCCAGCATCGCTCCCTAATTTTCATGGAGCACAATCGCGCTACAGCAGTAAGAATGAAGTCGGAGATTCTTGGAATTCTTGGCTTTTTGCCTCATAATCCAAATTCACAATTCAACCTCATTTACTATGAGAAATTACTGATCTAGAAAACACATTTTCCACAAAATGGAAGAGAGAGAAATTCAGGCTTCCAATCTATTTTCTTTTAGTATAATCCAAAATCTTCTAAAACAGGTGAAGCATAAAAGATTCAGTTGGAGTCTGTCAGAAACTCGCCTAACCATCTCAAGCGACTATCGCAGTTGAAAATGATCCTCTATTACCCTAAAAGCCCCAAACTGGGGCCGTAGAGCTGTTAATCATGCTCTAGCCTAGCGGGCATGTTTCATCCACCAGACTTGGTTTTCTTGTCTCCTTAGAACTCAAGGATATAGAGGTACGAGCCTATAAAACAGATCATGTTCAAGTAAGGTTGTGACCATTGGCTTCTTAATTCTAATATTTATGTTGATATTTTTTTCATTTAGCTTCTGATGTGGGATATTTGTGTTATACGATTTGTACGGTTAGTGGAGTTTATTTTCAGTAATTTTAGCATTTGGGATCTTTGCAATTCTTGGAAAATTTATCTCTATAATATAGGCTCACACTTTGTTAATAACTCTTCAATCAACAAACTAATTATTGTTCAGTCTTAGAGCCCAAATGTTTTCTCTTTATTATCCTATATCAAATTCTTGCCAAAACCTTGAAATTCCAAAGAAAACCATGCTTTTGTTCTAGTGCCAAAGGGGCATGATTAACCCTTACAATTGTTAAAAAGTTGGAATCTTTATGTGTTAAATCAAATGTTGCAATATTGAGTTTTAGTTAAGTACTTTAGGTTTTATTAGGTTCTTATAAAATCAGGATTTCTTTTATTAGTTTTCTGACTCATGTTTTACTTTAGCCCTATAAATACAGATTTTTGTTTTGTTCTAATTGTCTCTTTTTTCCCTTTCTCTATGTGTCTTGTTTTTTGCTGCAGTTAGTTTATGGTTGACATTCACCCAAGAATAACATTGAGAGTGTTGAGCACTTGAAATCAAAGATGTGTTCTCAACTAACATGTTAGCAATCTGATGCTGGTCTCTTAGTTCTCAATTCTTTGTTAAAAAGAAACCAAAAGGAGTTGCTAAAAAGAATACCTTAGCCAACCTCTAATGTCATGAGGAAAAAAGTTTGGCTTTTTATTATTGTTTACTTTGTCCATTATGCATTAAAATCAACAATGAAACCTTTCTTGAACTAAGTTTTATATCTCATTTGCTTATTCACAAAGATTAAGAAAACTTATTGGAAAGTTATAAGTGAATTTTCTAATTTACCCTTATTTAATGAGCATTGACTAAAATAATAGTTATAGTTAGGTAAATTAAATAAGGTTATTTTGGTAAAAGAACAAGTGCATATTCCTCAATTTAGAAACAAGCCTATGTATTTGGGGGGGCAACAGGAAAGGGAAAATAATCCTGGAACGAAGGGAGTATTTATTTTTCTTAAGGTTATAGAATTAATTAAGAAGAAACACAGTGAGTCCTAGGCAAATTTTTCTATCATAAGATATTACAGTGGATCTGCAGTCTATTCGTTGACTATGATACATCAACTAGTTTAGTAACCTTATCCTGGTATTGCTGTAGTTAAATCCTCGTGCATCAGAGACTTTAAAATTATTACATAAGTCTACTTTGGATCCCGGAATTGTTGCTATTATGAATATGAGTGGGCATTTTTACTGAAAACTGAACCAATCGATCAAACCTACTGAACCGAACTGAAACCACTGGTTTTGTAGACTACCCAGTTCGGTTCGACCAGTTCGGTGTAATTTTTTTCTAGGTTCGATTTTGCAGATGGTTAACAAGTGCCAAACCGACCTGACCCCAACCGAACCGATAATATATGGACCGAACCAGCCTAAACCATCTAGAACCGACCTATCTTTCTCTTTTTTGTAAAGATTTGTTTGAATATTATTTTTGGGCTTAAAAAATTCAATCAAAACTAAACGTTGGAAGGAGAGCCAATGTGATAGTGCATCATTGACTTTTCACCTCCATTCAAGACATTAGCTGTCATTTGTTTGTCTTTCATGCATTAGGAAGCCAAATTAAAAATAAAAGTACACCATAAGTTCCTTTTTCCCGATTTTCCTCAAGAAGTCATTTCCACGGCACAGTTGAAGCCTGAAGGAGGAAAAAGACAATCGCAATTCATGGTAATTTCTGAGCATTCTCAAGATTTTGGTGCTGGGCATTCTCAAGAATTCTAAGCCATATCCACCTTTACACCAAAAAAAAAGAAGCCAAACCGATTGGGAAACCGAACTGACTGAATTAATATCGGTACTATCAGTTTCAATGGCTGGAAAATTTCCTACCAGCTTCGGTGGTCAGAATTGGAAACCGACAGGTGTCAGTTTGGCCGGAAATCCGAACCAATCCTACCGACGCCCACCCCTAATTTTGAATAAAGTATTGCTTGTCTATGGATTTATTTTAACCAATTTAATTATACAATCATACTCACTTATATTTTACCATGTCTGATAAACACAATTTTGATTTGGCTTCCTAAAGCATTTACTTCTATAGTAACATATTACCACATTTTTTTCCAATTTTTTGTCTCTTTCAAATACTTCTTGTGAGTTTTGGCTCACTTAAATCCCTTGGCCCATTTACATGCTTTGGCCTAATTGTGTTTTTAACCGTTGGGGCCTTCTCTCTTAAGACAATGTATTGTCTTTGGTAGATCGGATTTTGGCTGGCTATACAAAGACAGTTAAAGAAAGGCAGTGAGTTGAGGTCTTCTTTCCAGCAAAAATCCATGCAAGTCTGGTGAGCTTCCGGTTGCCATTCCTCACAGAGACGGTACCATGATTCTGGTACACATAGTGTGGTCCTAAGTCGAAGCTCAAAACATCTACAACAAAGAGGGAGAGTTTGGAGCAAGCTTGAGTTTGATTTCTATCACTATGAGATTATTTGGCCTTTGTTGTTATAAAATCTCTTGGAATAGCCATTGTAATCTCAACAAATGGTATCAGAGTTATGGTAGGAGGATCATAGTGGTGGAAAACTCAAAAAATCTTACTGAAATCGTGAAACCAGCTCCAGTCAGTTTTTTGAAAATTTTCAAAACCCGCAACTTCAAGCCTCGATTCCGACCGATCCAGACATCATCTCGTGAAACCAAGACCAGATCCATGATCCTTGCAACGAGACGAAGCTACAAGTGGAGTGTGACTTCCCGTACCACTTTCTGGTGTTGGCACGTGAGGTGCACATCAACAGACAGATTGTTCCCGACTGTGAGGAGGGCCCTCTTGTGGTGGTGGTGTAATTTTTTGGCATATAGTTGAGGCGGTAGAGCTTCGATAGTGACCTTGAGATGTTTTTCAATGAGATTTTCTAGTAATGGCTGGTGGTGCACCGCTTCAGAACCTTTATACTCTGGATTCCTTTATTGTTCAAGTACCAAAGACCATAAAACATTGTTGTTCAACGGTGTTGGGTAATATCACACTATACTTTCCCTTTGAAAGCATTTTTAGGTTGTTAATTACCTTTTGATGTTTGGATTTTGTGTGATAGTTTAGGTAGTGCGATTAGGTCGATCTTTTGCTCTCTTATTTGCCATAACATTGTGACTTTATTGCTAGATTGGATTTCTTGAGTGGTCTTGGATTGGCATATTGTGTGGATTACTTGTCTTTTGATATCGGAAAATTGGTATTAGTAAATATTACTGTGCATGAATGTGTTGTGATTTGTATCATATTGAAAAGTGATTTCAATGTTAGATTGGTTTAGGTTGCATTTGTGTGTTAGTTACTTTTGTTGTATTGGTATCTTCTTTTAAGTCACCCGTCATGGGGTTGAAAGTAGAATTGTCACCATTTGATGGAAAGGGAGATTACTCAGTTTGGAAGCAAAAAATGAAAGCCATTTTAATTCAACAAAGAGTTGCTAAAGCACTTGATGACCCAAGCACATACCCTGATGCATTAAAAGCTAAACCTGATGAAATTATACATAGTTCTATCACTCTGCATTTATTTGATGATATTGTGAGACAAGTTAATGAACATAAGAACGCTAAGGAATTGTGGGAAGCTCTTAACAAGGTATTTTTGACAAAAACGTTGCCAAACAGGATTTTCTTACTTGAAAAGCTTTTTAGTTTTAAAATGGACACGGGAAAGGACATTGAGTCCAATCTCACTAATTTAGCAAGATTGTCAAGAGTTTGGCCCACAATGAAAAGAAATTTGATGATGAAGATTTGGCTGTCATTCTTCTGAACTCTTTTCATGAATCTTATAGAGACGTTACGAATGCCATCAAGTATAGTAGGGATAAGTTGACTCAGGCTATCATGATAGATGCCTTGAAGTCTAGAGAGTTGGAGGTGAAGAAAGAGTCAAGGGCCATGAGAGTAAAGAGCTTGTTTAGTGGTATTCGGAGGAGAATGAGTCCAGAGAGAGTAACTCTAGCTCTAGTTGTAAGAAGAGCAAAAGGAAGTCAAGAGGTAGGTCTAAGTCTTGGGATAAGAATGGTAAAAAGTACTATCATTACAATATGCAGGGCACTTTAAGAGAGAATCTCCTAACTCCAAGGGGAAACAAAAAGTACAATAGGGTAGTGATCATAAACTAGTTGTTGTTGCTGATTCCTTTCATGACGTGTGCTCTTCCGATCTTCAATACAGTTATTGATGCTGGTACGGCTAGTGACTAGGAGAGTCTGCAAGCTATGAATGTGTGTAGTATTGAGCTTGTCAAAGAGTGGATCCTAGATACAGGTGCCACTGCTCATAGTGTCCACATAGATCTTGGTTCTATAACTACAGAGAATTTGATCCTAGGAAAGCCTATTTGGAAGATGACATGTCACATACAATGGAGGAGGTAGGAGATATTGCCATTAGAATACATGATAGTATTGTCAGACCTCTATTGGGTGTTAGATATGTTCCCAGGATGGCTAAGAATCTCATTTCTATGAGTGTTCTGGAGGATCAAGGCTCTAAATTTAGATCTTACTGTGGTACTGTTAAGATTACAAAGGGATCTTTAGTAGTTATGAAAGGGATGAAGTGGAATGGGTGGTATGTCCTTCAAGGTGTAGCCTTAGAAAGTGAAGAGTCAGCTTTATCTTCAGTTGTTGAGGATAGGTCAAATCTTTGACATAGAAGGATGGGACACATGAGAATAGAGGGATGGAATGTCTTAGTGACTAGAAGTTGTTGGGGAAGAATAGTGTTACACTGTTGAGCTTTTGTGATATATGTGTTCCAAGAAAGTCATACAAATTTAGCTTTGGGATTGGTGACCACTATACTAAGTACCCTCTTGATTACATTAATACAGACTTGTGGGGACCAGAAAAACATCCCACATTTGGGGGGTACAGATTTTTTCTGTCTATTGTTGATGACCACTCAAGGAAGATTTAGGTGTATCTGCTTAAATCCAAATCAGAATCTTTCAGCAAATTCAAGTCTTGGCTTGCCTTCATTGAGAATCAAATGGGTAGAAATGTAAAAACTATTAGGACTGACAATGGACTAGAGTTTTGCAACTTTGAATTTGATAAGTTCTATAAACACAAGGGTATCATGCGGCATAGGACTGTGAGATATACCTCAGAGTAAAATGGGGTGGCTGAAAGGATGAATAGGACCTTAATGGATAAGGTTAGATGCTTATTAATCAGTTCAGGGTTGTCTAAAGGTTTTTGGGGTGAAGCCTTGTATACTGCTATCTATTTAATAAATAAGTCTCCTTCCAGTGCTGTTAACTGCAAACTTCCAGAAGAATTGTGGATTGGTAAGCCTCAGATTTGTCACATCTTAGAATGTTTGGTTGGGTAGCTTTTACACACCAAGTTGAGGTCAAGTTGGACCTCTTCCGATCTACTAAGTGTCATGTTGGGCTATCCCAAGGGAGTGAATGGTTATAGATTATGGGTTCCTAGTGAAAGGGGCATTAGACTTATTTATAGCAGAGATGTGGAGTTCAATGAACTTGAGATGCCGTGCCTTAAGATCCCGGAAAAACAGACTGAGAAAGAAAAATCCTCTTCTGAAAAGAAGATTGAGTTTGAGGTGAAGCAATTAGTCATTTATTCAGAGGGTAGGGAAACACCTTAAGTTGAATCTGATCATAAAGCAGTTGATGAACAATATGAACTTGAGACTACATCAAAAATTCTTGAAACTATTGTCCTTGATGAAGAAACACCTGCAGGTATCAAATTGGTGGATTATCAATTGGTGTGGGACAGAGAAAGAAGATAAGTGAAGCCAAACCAGCTCATTCGTTGGAAGCCAGCTAGTTCACTTCTACTCCCATTGAGACCTTTCCAGTCTATAGGCAGTCTGTAGCTCTGATGCTCTCATTTTCGGCTCGCAGATGACTTGTCTCATCCTTTGTTGTAGATAGCTCATTCTCCTTGGCAGCCAGCTCTTTTTTCTTTTTGGCCAGGGCCTTCTCAGATGTCTCCTTGGCCTGTTTGACTTTGTTATTCTCTCCAGACAGCTTGTTACGACTGTCAATTATTTTCCAAACCTTGTCAATAGCATGAACTTCAAGCATGGTAGATCGAGCCCTCGTCATCGAACAGGAAGCTTCTTGAGGACCCCTTCTCCTAGCCTGTGAGCTAGAGTATAGCCGAGCAGGGCTTTTGGCTTTTTTGAGACATCTTTCGCCAGTTGGCCAATATGGCAAGTATGGAAAGAAAGATACAACACTTATGTGAGCTTGTGCAAAGCTCTTTTCTAGGCCTCGGAGAGATTTTTTCCTTGTAAAAAAAAATCAACATGAGCACAACGGGAAAGAGAACTTCAACGGTGCTCCTCTTTGGAGCTCAAAGCAGCACACTTGAGGGGGCATTTGTTGATACTAAGTGTGAGGTCAAAGTCAACAGCTTCTAAGTCAAAGAGCTGACCCTCTAAACCACAAGTTGGTGACCTGGCAGCTAGGCCTATAAGGCCAGCACCTCAGCTCCGCTGCCGAGCTCAACAAGTCAACACCTGAAGATAGCTCCCTAGCTCAACAGGACACCACTCGAGTTCAGCTCCTGAGCTAAATAGGTCAGCTCCTAAAGTCAACTTCCTAGCTCAACAAGTCAGCACATGAGCTCAGCTTCTGAGATCAAGCACATTTGTCAGCTGTAAGATAACTTGTCTAGCTCTATCCCTTAAGATAAGTGGTACTGTTTATACCTAAAGAATAAGGTCATGGTCAATGATCTCCAGGTCAAAGGGCTAGCCCACCGGGCCACTAATAGGCAGCTCAAACTGCACGGTCCCATGACCAATCATCTCATGAGTCTTGCGAGCTCAAGACCTCTCAGGTCTCATCTCACAAGCACACGACCTCTCAGGTCTCATCCCATGAGGTCTCATCCCATGAGGTCTCATATCACGAGCTCATGACCTTTCAGGTCTTATCTCACGAGCTTATGACCTCTCAGGTCTCATTTCACAAGCTCACGACCTTTCGGGTCTCATTTCATGCTAGTTGTGATGCAACTTGCAAGCCAACTTGCATATCTAATCTCTTAAGGTTGATGTGACAGCTGCATTAATTATAAAGTTGGCATTTGTCTTCCCCATGCAGACAATCAGCTTGCAATTAGTAAAAAAGAATGACATATGCTTCAGCTATGTGTACTTACAAGGCTTCTCATTGGCTAAGCATTTAAAAATTGTAATCATTACATGCCAATTCTTACACTATAAATACAAGGAGATCTACCAAATTTACGGGTCCTCCTCATTTGCAATATTTTTATCTTCAAAAAATATTTATTTCTCTTATTTACTCTTTCTGCAACTCCACCAACTTTACCATAAATTCTACATTTATTACTCAAATCAATTCAAATACGAGTTTCCCACGTAAATAAATTTGTTTGTTGAGTCAAGACAAAATTTGGCATAAAAAATATCACCAAAATTATACGTAATTACAAGAAGGTCGCTTTGTTAAGCTATATTATTACTTTATCATCATCAAATTATAGTCTCAAATGATAAGAAAATGATTACGCTAAATGACACATTTTACTGAAGAGGAAAAGTAGAAAAATAATTTTAAGGTTCACAAAGCATTTAACGTCTATCTTGACATATAATTTTAAATAAATTTTAACCTATTGCCATACATATCATAGATGGTCATGCTGTCATTTCATCATATTCTAACAACAACTTCTACTGAGAATCTTTACAAATCCAAATTCTTGAATGTGATACGATAATTTAAAATCTTCGGCCATAAGTCGAAGTTAAAGATCAGTATTCCTGGTATATTGTTAGGGAATTTTTATCATTCGACTACATTGTGTAGTGGCATGAGACTTATAATCTCAAGATATAGAGATCGCATCATTTAGACAAAAATTTTATCTGGACCAGATGAAAGTGATAAATTTTTTTATTGCAAGAAAGACTCTGATACTATTGATCCAAGATTTTCTCTTACAATACAAATTACATTAGTAAATGTCATAGTTTTTATATTCTTTTATGACATCAAGTATCTAATTTTTTATTAAACTACTTTTGATATATGACTTTTTTACAAGATCTCTATTCGTACATCACACGAGTGAAAAATCTAGTTAATGATTAATAAGTGGTATGCCACATCTAATCTTTGTGTTTAGGGATACAGTGGTATGCATTGTAGACTTTCATTAGCTCAATAATAATCTTACAGAAGAAGACATGATTAAAGAAAAAATGCAATTTCAGAAAAAAAGAGAAAAAGAAAATTAGAAGAAAATGTGCCCCCACAGTTTACTACATGGACATATTTGGAATTAAGCCAGGTAAATATTTTTTATCTTTAGCCTTGGGTTTTGGATTTTTTCCCAAAAACCAAAATTTTATTTTTTACACCACCATTTTTACTAAACAAACAACAATTTTAATTTTTATTCTTATTTATTAAAAAAGACAATGATTAAACGACTTAAATAACATTTTATTATATGCATATATATATATATATTTGACGAAATATACCTATATATTTTTTTAAGTACACCACAAAACAAAAACCTAATTTAAGTTTTCTATTTCCACCACACTAAGAATCCTGATTTATTTCTTTACTATATATACCACAATTGAAACTTTAAAAATAATAATAATGGTTTTATGTTTGAGAAATCTATGCACGGTAGGAGAGACATGCAAAAAAGTATTGAGATGCACAGCATGAACATGGGACAGGGCAAAATTACCTTTATATTTTAATTAAAATTTTCGATGTTTAATAGTTCAAGTTTCATGATTCGAATTTCCTTCATATTCATGGAATTGGCGTCTTCGTATTCAGGCGCTTTGATTTTTCCTCTACTTTCTTCTCTCTATTTTTATCCATATTATCCAATTCAATTTCATCCCAAATTAAATTGCTTGTTTCAAATTCGTGAAATAGTGAACATTCTCTTCTAAAACTCATTTTTTATAAATCTTCTTCTTCTTCTATTTTTATTTATTTATTTTATTGCATAATACTAAGAACAAATGAAACCTATTAAACCTTAAGAATCTTCATGTTGTATGTCTGTGTTTGTGTGGGATCTCTCATTGAGTGGAAGATTTGGGAGAGAAAAATACATAGGGAATTGTAGAAGATGAAGGAGGATGTGGTGTAGATTTTCCCCCCTTTTTTGGTTTGTAATTTATTTTACTTTTAAAAAATTAGGTCAGATTCGCAAATTAAATGTAGTTTATTTATAAAAAATTGCACATTGATTGTGGTATATTTATCTTGTGATGTGATTAGTAAAAAAAGTGGTGTAGATATAACTACCCATGTTTTCCCCCCTAATATTGCTTGTATTTATAGTTTTTTTTAAAGGCTAATAACTTACAATTAAATTTCCGTTTATTGTATCTCTACCCTAAGGTAAATTTAGCAATTATCCTTAATGGATAATCATATCTTAAAAATATTACATTTTATGAATAATTATCATTTATTCTTATTATAAGGTCGAATATAATATTTTGTTTTATTCCTAAAAAATTTAGAAAAATCTCAAAGGACAAAAAATTAAATTATTTTTAACAAAAATGAAATTTTGAGGCATTACAACAGTGATTTTCGATGGTTACATTTTTTTAAAAAGTGTAAGTATAACATTCCATATAATTTTTTGTACGACTTGATAGTTGACCACGATAATTCTCGATAATAACATGTACTAAAATGTATGTATTCTATATACAATTAATTTATATGTATTCCATATATTCAATTAATCTATATATCTCAAAATTTTTCTACCATAATTGTTAATCATAAATCTCGACATTTATTCGCTGCAATTCTAGACAGTTTTTGTGATAGGGACATTTTTGTTTGAAAAATATAAAATTGTTAATTTAGCACAACTTTATAAATTGGTATACTTTTTATACATGACATGAGAATATAAATATGGTTACACCTTGCAACTTCCCCCAAAAATATTGCTTTTGAGACTGGTTTGAATGTGTAGAATTTTTCTCCTAATATAATATACATTTGACCGTTTGCTTGTGGACACTAGCCAACCAAATTTGAATCACATTTTGATCTTATATGTTGTATCTAGATTATTCGCGGGATCTGCCTACGCGGGCACCTACGTAAGCGCCTCGACCGGATTGGTCTTGTTGCAGTGATTGAAATTTGAAAGGAGGATTAAAACGCCCCCCTTCTTTAAATAAACCCCCGATTTTCAAATATTATTATTTACCGCAAGAAAATAAATCTACGAGAGAAGAAGAAATTTTCAATTTTAGGTATGTTTAATTGTTTCTTGAATGCCTCATAGATTCAAGATTAGGGTTTTACAGAGAACATAACGTATCATGATTTTGATTTTGTTTGATAAACATTTTCATTTTTAATTTTCACGGTAGCTAAGAACTTAATGTATTCAATTAGAAGTTTATTATGATTTTTAGCTCAACAACAATAATCGAATGATCCATTTTTCACTATCAAGTATAGTAATTCGATGAACCCACGAATGTTATACTTGCTTGATATCGTGAATTCTCCTCCCTTTGTTGTTTATTTTAAGTTTTGGATGGGGAAATTTTCTGCTAACTAATTATTAAATGAATAGGATCGCGTCTTTCATTATTCCTATGAAGCATCTTTTATATGGACTTTGATAATTGTACTTGTAGCTCCCTATTGTAGCGCAATTCCAATAGCTTTGCAAGATTCTGCAAAAATTAGAATTTCTAAGTTGAAAGTCCTTTGGAAGTTTTTCTTCAGAGTTTCAAAAATATGGAAATGATTTGCTTTCTGCTAGTATCAGTCAGAGTGAAATACCATTAGTGTAAATAATTGCCACTTCACTGACGCCTCTTCTTTTTTGTGAGTAGACCATGCAGCAGCAAGATAACCACTCTATTTCAGTCGTATGGCGAAAGGAAAGATTCATTGTTCACTTAAACCGAGGTGCTACTCTCAAAGAATTGGGGAATAAATTGCAGGAGATCACCCATGTTAAAGCTGATACCTTGCGGCTACTTGTTTCTGTGGATACAAGTTCAAAGTTGTTGTACCCTTTCTCTGAGGAGCACTTATTTCTGAACTTGGAAGAGACTTCAGTTCTTAAGGTGCCAAATTTGTGCAAAGTTCTTAAATTATATTGTACAATAGAAATTTGAATTTTCCTGGATTCATCATCTATTAGTAATAATAAATAACGTTCCAACAGGAATGAGCACTTGATTACATTTTAAGATTTAGCAGATAGCATGCTTTCAGATTGCTCTGTCTCAACTAAATACTAGGATGTTTGTTTGTTTTTTTTTTTTTAACCTAGCAATGCAATAGGAAGCTATGCAGACTGTTACCAATATGTGTTGTGAGTGGCAATCTCATGTATTAACTAGCTTATTTTGCCTATTAGCATACTGTTTCTTTTTCAAAATAGGAATTGGTTACATCAATCAATTACATATTGTATAGGATACAGATGTAGAAAAAGAAAAAAAAAATCTCTGCCACTCATTTCCACTCATTCTAATTTTATTTTAAAATAGAATGATACACTGCTACCCGTAAGCATGTGCCATCTAGCACAAGTAGAGACAACACAGAAACTTAATATGTTTTTACATAGTTTAAACATTTTGTGCTCAAAAGTTGCTATAATTATCATGAAGGCAATACAAACACTCTTTCCTTTAAATTTTTTCATTAACATTGTTTATGTCAAACTGAGTTTCTCGTATGAGATGTTAATGCAAAGGCTTTTATTAGGTGATGAGTATTATCTAATCGTGCTTTCTTTATCAAGCAAAATCTATTAGGATGATGGGTGTGTCCGTGGAGGAGGTTGATGAGGTTCTGAAAAATGAGAAGGCAGACCTTAGAATAGCAGGATTTGATGAAGAAGAAAGAAGGTTGAGGCACAGGATGTTAGATGCAAGCGATACACTACCGAAGCTTCCTCAAGGAACTTACGTTTTTTCTGATTTTCAAACGCTTAATCTTCCAGGAATCCAGGTATAATTTTCTCATCCTCATCTTTGCAAAAGAACTAGTATTTGCTAATCTGTCATGTACTACTAGATTAAAATCTTTTGTTTTGAGGGTCATTTAACTTAGCTGTGAGTAATAAGGTTGGTGCTTTGTTCCTCTTTCTTGGAGGTGGTTAAATCTCATATTTTGAAATTAATTTATTATTAAGCCATATCTCAATCGGGCAGGTTTGATATTCATAATTCATGGTCTACTACTATGATTTGTGAATTGCTTTCTTGTGTAGTTGAAAATCCATGTTTCATGTATGATTTTATTACTAGTAGTTTAAAAAAAAATTGGCGAAGGCATAGATAACAAAGAATGAATTAAAAAAGAGAGAAGGTGATCCTGTAACCAAAGCATGGAAACATTTAATAGGGAGTACGACCGTTGGAAATTCTAATAGAATATAAATTAAATATCTAGTTTATTTTTGCTTATTGTTATTTTCTAGTTTGATTAAAATTAGATTTTCTTATTTCCTTATTGAACTAGAGTTTCTTAACTTCTTTACTTAATTAGGTTTCCTTGCAAGCCTATATATAGAGGGATCTGCTTTTATAATCAGAAGACCATTATTAAAATTGAAAATCAAAGCTGTTCTGATTATTGTACCCTTTCTTCTATCCGTCCAATCTCCTTCCCTTTCTTTCTACCTTCCCTTTCTTCGATATCTCTGGTTCCTGTTTGTATTCTTTTGGCAAAATTACTTTCGTAACACTCAACCTTTTTAAAAAAGAGGCCTTACTACCTATTTCTGCCTTTTTTATCTATGTTCAGAGTGTCATTCTGTATTTTTCTCCCCGTTAGGATCAGTATAAGAAAAATATGATAGATAAACTAGAAACCTGACATCCATATTGACAAATAATTTATTGTCGGATGTTGATAATAGTTAAACCCATTTTTTGGTGGGAGAATAACCCAAGAAAAAACGCCTTAGAGGCCTTGGATCAAACTTTGATAAAGTTCTATGAAGATGAAAAAAGGAACATAGGGACATTTCTTGTGCAGATAAGGACCATTGTCACTTCAAGTAAATGTCTTATCTTTTTTGCCCTTCTACATTTCGCTGGTGTTCACCCTTGAAGATAGATGAATAATTCTTTTTTCAAGTTAAAATGATCCAAGAGCATTATTGAGCTACTCCATCCCATTTTATGTTCTTATAACTTCAATGTTCTTTTGGAATTGTGTTTGGATCATAGTGTGAAACTTTCTGAAAATAGCGCATACATCATATTTTAGTATTTTACTAATATCAAGTAAATATAAGTGACAACGTGGTCTCTAACAAACAACACAAACCATCTATAACCATAATAGAGCAAGGCTCTCTCCTCCAAGGTTTGTTTTTTCGAGCTATCTGTGAAGTGACTCTTGATGATCCATGCATGTCCTTTTGTACTATGGGAAAAGGGATTGCAGATGTCTTCTTTCTGATTTGGATTGTTACTTGACAACTTTTTGGTAGCACAAGTACTTGATTGAAACTTAAAAAGGTCAATATTGAAATATAAGTTACGATACACACGTTTAAGGAAAAGATAGTAAGGATGGCCAAGTTTAAAACATAGTAGCTAGATTTCTTTCTCCTAGTCCCTTTCCGAGCAACAAGTACAGTTTTTGAAGTTCTTGCTGGTGTAACATGTATCTCCCCTGCTCGTCAGCACGCCCAATAATCTTTCATTAAGTTAGGTCCTCAAAAACACACATTTGGGTAGAAAGTTAGTGAACGAGTTGCTGATAGACAAAGGATGACAGGCAAATGTTAGCAATAATGCACACTCAAAAGAGGTAGTATCTTGTCCCTATCCTGCCTTTTTGTTTTCGTAGAGTTATTTACATTTTTGGTTACTCTAGTTAGGAAACTAAATACAATTAGTCAGCAATTATTAGATGAGAAATTAAGGAGGTTCATATTCATTGTTATTATTGAAAGAGTGCTTATTAACGGTTTTGGTCGGTGAACTAATGTAAAACCAGTATTAGATAATACTAAAAGAGTGCTTATTTAGATAAAGGACCGGACTGGCTGGTTCAAGCACAAAAACTGGGAACCGGTCGGAAAATCCATCCGGTTTGTACTAAAAAGTGGCTTTCCAAGAACCCGACCGGAAAGCATAAAAAATCCATTTGAACCCGTCAAAACTACCTTTTTACAAAACCAGGAGAACCTGAAATAACCCCAAAAAAAGGTTTTTTTTTTTTTCTAATTCTTTTAGCATAAAAAATATAGAAAAAAATTTTAATTATTTAATTAGAACCGGTTCGACCTTGTTTGACTTTTTGACCCTTGACCTGTTGCTATTTCGGTTCGATGACCTTTCTGGTTTTCTTCAACATTGTGTAAAACTTTATCAAACTTCATCATACATTGTAACGTAGATCCTAATACGCATTTCGTTGGAAACATCAATTTCAAGAGACTTTATGCATCAATTTCTGGTATTGTGAAAACAGTCTAAGTGTTATCCGGGAAGCTCAACACTTTGGCAGTAGGAGGTGTCAGAAAGTAAACAAGGTTTCTTGAATCGAATAATGTTGCAGTATGAAGGTGGGTAAACAAAGTGACTTAGAATAATATGAAAACTTTGAACATGAGGGCTTTGAAATAAAGATCCATAGAGTGCAGCGATTAATGTGTATGAGGTGTAAAAGGAAAGTTTGTGATGACAGTGCATATATTAGTTATTAATTAGATAATAATGGCATAGTCTATGTTACGCTTGTGAAAAATGGCTCGGAATGGGGTACAGGTTGATGATAAGTCTATGATATTACGACCTCTTTTGAGAGAAAGTTACTTTTCATTTGTTCCTTGTGTTTCACAAAGGAAGGCGACAGGAAAAATCATTTTCAGAAAAATATGGATGGTTGATTTGGGCAATCTATAGTGGCGTTGGGATGGTATTTTAGCCTATGAAAAGTATATGAAAGTTCTTGTTTAGGCTTGTTGGTTGAACGAAAGTGTAATACTAATTTGGACTGCAATTAGCTTTTTATTAATGCGGGATGAACATAAAAGTCACAATTAACTTTAGAGGAGTCTCGAATAGAGAACAAGAAAAATATTGACTGTGAAGTAGTTTATTAATATATCAAGGGTGGAGTATATTATCGACGAACCCTTTATAAAAATAAGATCTGACCTAAACTTAGGAATAAAAAGATTGCAACTTGACAATAAAAAACCAATAAAAGGAAACTATCAAAATCACACTATAGCAATAACCAAAGCAGTATAAAAATCATAACTAAATTAATTCTTCTTCCTCCTACAATGTGCTTTTCATGTTGAATCACTTTTCTCCCAATGAAAAGAACATGACTCCACAAGTTATGCTCCATATAGGCATCAAGCAACTGAGTATCTAGGAGGTGGATTTCTTCCCGAATAGTCTGAATGTTGCTAGTAGGTGGATGATCTTTTCGACGCACTAAAAATGTACAAAATCCTCTTTTATCAATTTTAAAAATGTACAAAATCCTCTTTTATCAATTTTGTCATTGAGTACTTCATCAATAATGATATAAGTATTAGGAATGAAGTAAGATGTGCTTGAGCAGATGGAAGAATAGCAAGACATGTAGAAACGGGATATGGAAATAATGGAGGTTCGATTGCACCTCAACAAGGATACAGATATACTATACCAGAGACTCAACTAATACGCAAGTGAAATAGTAGCTCATAATACAAGTATTTGTTAGTTCTGAGTTTTTTATTAAGTATAGCATAGATTTTTTGCGGGATGTCTTACAACATATTCAAGAACAAGTCAAATCCTAACAAAATCACCATTCTTATATTGTTTATACAGTGTGCATCTGCTAGAGTTTAATCATTTTCATTATTCTGCATTGCATTTCATCATGTAATTTACAACTGTGATAAGCAGAAATTTGTGTAATTGCAGCCAAACAAAAACTAGTGGGCTGCTGAACTTATTCAATAGGTTGGCGAGGAGAAATACCATTAACCATTTCAAACTTGTTTTGGCTGTAAACACGCTGTGAGTGTAGACGTGTAGTTCCGAACGGTTCTCATAAAGTTACGTATAAATAGCTAAGGAATTTAGTTTCATGATATGGGAAACAACTGTGAGAAGATGAGCCATTTAAACAGACCTTTTTTTTCTTCTTTTTTTTTTTTTTTTTTCAAACTGATACAGCAACGTGGACCCATGAGTGGACTTGGAACGAGGAGCAAATTGACTATTTCTGAAAATTGATCCACAGCAACTAAGAATCATGACCTGTAGTAGTTTTAGGCAAACGTAGGAAAAATATATAGTAAGATCACACTAAGGATGTAATTTGTGGAATAGGGAGTGAAATACTGATGTTTTGATGTTGTGCGTTATTTGACATTTCTGACATTGGGACATGGAGAACACAATGTATGGGATGTGTCTCGTTTGGGGTGGGGGTAGGCGGCCAATAATATTGATATTCTATTAAGGCAATAGTTTTATCATGACAAAATGATAAATCAGATCTCAGCATGTAATTGCTAATAAGGATATCTCTAAGCAAAATATGTAGAATCTACAACTTGGTTCCATTAAGAAGACAATCATAAAGAAGAAACCAACAGATCATGAGATGTACTACTTGAAAGATCCTCAAAAATAATTTGAAGGCATCCTTCACTTGTTGAAAGACGAATACCGTATTGCTCATGGAAAGAAGTTCACTGGTTAGACAACTAAGAGCATCTGCAACTTGAAGTTTCAAACGACAATTGGTGGTGAAGGATAAAGGTATATTCTTGAAGGAACTTGACCTACTTGCGAACCATTTACATTTTATGGTAAACAAATACACTATAGGTATGAGTAAGGAACAATTTCTTGGGATAATATCACCAATGATGAAGTGATTGAACTATGATATAGACTTACTTGTCATATGTAGAGTACGTTTATTGAGTCTCATTTATTTTTTTCACTAAATTAAGCTACAAGATGACTCTCTTGACTTAAGATACCACAAATAAGACAACAGAAGTATTACAAGAAAACTCAATAATTTGTGAAAATCAAGATGATGTAGAATGGGAGCCTCGATTAACTTATATTCTATATAACAAAGATAGTTTGGGTTGAAGTAGTCGATATCATCCTTTATCATACAGACAGTTATAGGTATATTGTAATAGAACCTGAATGGATATCATATAAAAAGGAAGTTAGCTCATGAAAAGTATGACCTTCAATTAATGTTTTAGGCTCCAACCAGTTACATGTTGCTAATACTTTTGTTAGATCTGCAGATTATGCAACCTAAGAAGAGGACTTTAAGTTGGAGGAGAGAATATTTTTGAAAGTTAACATATAGTTATTTCCTGTGAAGTGAGGAAGATTGTGTAAGGCAGGCATCCTCTATGCGCTACTAGTGAATGGATATCATCAAAATGGATTACAAGAAATTTCCATATGAAAGGTTGCAAAGTATAAGTCATAACTTGCGTTGATGTACTGGGTGGGTTAGACATCCTTAAAGGCATGAGTAAGCACTAGTACAAGCCATCTTAAGTCTTCAATGCAATTTTCCATGCATCACCCGATTGGGTTATTCTCTAGGAGAAATACCTTGGACGCATCTTGTGAAGGATTAACCTGGAGTTGAAGGAGCGGTTTACTGATTGAGTACTGAATTGAGAGTGTGCTTTATCGACTAACATAAAAATAATTCCAGCTAAGCTACTTCCATGCCCAAGCTCTTTTAAGACACAAGCTGAGCTCTATTGGTTGTCTTGGACTTTGCTTGGGTTTGGTTTTTGGACCGAAAGGTTTGGACAAAGTTTCATATTTAGCTGTGTTAAAGAGGTATAAGTTTACTGTAGTGGACAAATTCATAAATGTCATAGTACATATTCTTGGTTAACCCATGCCACCTTAAATGGATCAGAACGAGGTTCAAGCTTGAAGTCAACCTAGTAATAGCTGACTTGGGCCCGCTGCACACCGTGCTATCTCCATCAATTACTAGTTTATACTAGTGGTTGTTGCATGAGATCCATGTATAAAATATAAAAAATTCCTTTTCCAAGAATCAGAATCAGTAGGAACAGAAGGGATACAGCCTAACTCACCAAAGTGGAGTTCTCTAAGCCAGAGAGAAATGAATGAGATCCATGAGGATGCTGAGGTAGAGTTTTAGTTGATTACGGTATTCTAATTCGACTAGAATTAGGTTTTATTCGATTCCTGTGAAATTAGGATTTCTATATAATTTGTTTTCTATCTTATGTTTTACTTCAACCCTATAAATACAGACTTTTGATTTTGGATTATTCAGACTATGATTATGAATTAAACTGATGTTTTCTCCCCCTTGGTTTGTTCTAAGTCTCTCTCTCTCTCTCTCTCTCTCTCTCTCTCTCTCTCTCTCACATATGTACATTTCTGGTTTTAGGGTGGTATTCCTTTAGTTGCAGCTACTTTATGGTTTACCCAGTCTTGACTAAGAATAACATTGAGAGTGTTGAGCCTTGACTTGATTCTATGTTAATTATCGTAGATTTAGCAATAAACAAAAAGGAATGGCTAAAAAGTATATCTTAGCCAACCTCTAATATCATGAGAAAAAGGTTTAGCTTTTTATTGTTGTGTACTTCATGCATCATGCACTAAAACTAACAATGTAACCTTTCTTGAACTCAGTTTTAGTCTGTTGTTCTATTTCCTCCACAGGATGCTTATTATGATTATATTATTTATTTATTTTTATTTAAGTTATAGAATTAAATAAGAGAAAACACGGTGAAAAGTAGGGAAAATTTCCTATCTTAAGAAATACAGTTTATGTGTATTGTCTGTTCTGGAATTGTTGACTATGATATATCAACAAGTTACTAACCTTATTCTGGATCTCTGCAGTTAAATCCTCCTGCATCAGAGGCTTTAAAATTATTACATAAGCTTGCTTCAGATCCCGGAATTGTTGCTATTATGAATAAGGTATTGCTTATTTGTGGTTTTATTTTTACCAATTTAATTATGTAATCATACTCTTATATTTTGTTGTTCAGTTCTGATAAGCACTGTTTTGATTTGGCTTCCTAAAGCATCATTGGCGGGTGGGCATCTTGACGGAGATGGCACCGGTTGGTTATGTTGGTATAAGTCCTAAATGCATACTTGGTTTCAACAAGGTGAGGTTCTTCATGGAGAAACATTTACTTTTATTATGATATATCACCAACTTTTTTTCTTTTTGTCCCTTTTTTCTTAACTTTCAAACACTTATATCCCTCTCTGAAAGATACTTGTTTTTGAGTCATTTAAAGAATCATGGAGAAGAAATATCGCTGCGACTGCGTAGTGATGACCTCAAGGGATTCAGGAAATATGAGAGCGTTAAAAAGACTCTCTTGCACGAACTGGTATGTCCATTTCATTGTTTTATTCTGCTGTGACGAAAAAAGATGGTCTGATCATTCTTGTTTCCTCTAATTTCAACGGAAATTACTTTCTGAATATGGGATCCTAACTTCTCGTTGTAAATGTTCTCTCTCTCTCTCAGGCGCACATGGTGTACTCTGAACATGATGCAAACTTCTATGCTCTAGATAAACAGGTATTTTGATACCATCATCCCCTCCATTGTCTATCTGTGAGTATGTTCATTTGCACATTCATGTCATGGATCTCACTTCTTCTCTGAGGCACCACCAGTGGCTTGGTATATGATTTCCAATTTCTTGAAACTTAACATCTTTCCCTTACAGCTTAACGAGGAAGCTGCTACTGTTGATTGGACTAAATCAAGAGGCCACACATTGAGCAGAGTTGGACATTCTCAACATTATGAAGAGGAGCGTCCTGCGAATGATAAAGCGATCACATCAAAAAAGCTTGGAGGGCAGTCACTTCTTCTTACTGATGCTCGTACATCTTCAGTTGCTGCTTTTTACAAACGTTTAGCAATCACATCCGAATCACTTTCCGGATCTGTTGAGGTACTTGGAACATTAACAGTTTCCTATTTGTTTAGGCACTCTTTGCCTAATAACGCAAGAGAAATAACGAAATATCATGGATACACTGTGCAGCAAAGCATTGATGTATTCAAATCTGATGATAATGAAGGTGATGAAGCCATGGAAATTGAATCTTTTACGGAGCCAGGTAAAAGCCAAAGCAATATAGAACCGGGGCTACAAAGTTGTGAGATGAGGGGCCTTGAAGCTACTTCAGGCAGGGATATATTGGATAAGCCTGATCCTGACTACTCACAACTTTTATTGGACAAAGCTATTAGTTCGCCAATAATTAATTACCAGGAGCCTGATCCTGACGATTCTGGAGAGTTTCAAAGATATATTAGAATTGAAAATAACACGAGAACTGAATCAACTGATCTCATGGACACTATCACACCAGAAAACATGGAATCACATAGCTATGTTAATGAGGCTTCCATGGAGCGTGATCTACCTGGTTCTCTTGGTGAGGAAGTTGTGCCACCTCAGCATGATTCAAATGATATTATGGTTGCTCAGGAGGAAATATCAAGGAGCCAAACAGAAGAGCCTGGCCCAGATGACCTGGAACTTCAGAGAATCCAAGACCCAGTTACCACTATTTGTGGCCGTCTGCAAAATGCAATTGATATCTGAAAACTCTTTTGAAGATAGTATGGTAAGCAGTGAACGCTAAATTAATGATTATCATTCATCTCTTAGATTTTGAACTTCTAACAGAGGTGTTGTCCTGCAGTAATGTGATTGAACATCCCGATGAAATGAAATTCAAAAAACTGCGAAAGGTATATCTGGATTATGCAAGAGTATATGAGTAATCAACTAACAAGTCTCCACTAGGGCTTTAACCTAATCTCTTGGTTTTTGTCAATTTGATGCAGAATAATATCACGATACAAAGAAACATTATTAATTATAAAGGTAAACATCCAGCTTGTGTCTTTAATTTTATGTTAATGTTTACACTTACGTGGTTTGCTGTTGGATGACCCAGTAGTCTCGACTGGGTTACAAATTTCTTGTGTTACTCTTTTAGTCTCAACTTGATCACATCCTACCCTGTATTGCCCAGCATCAGAAAACAAAAAAAATAAAAAAGTTACCAGATTTTCCATGATAAGGCCTGGATAGACAGACAGACAGATTAGGGGGCAAAATGTGTATCTTTTAACATGTTGTATTATTGTAACTTGTGTAAGAACTAATAAGAGGCCAGGCAAAAAGAGGTGAAATGTCTGTCATTTGTAATCGCACGCCACATATATCATTGGGTGCCATAGCATATGGTTCATCGGGTGCTAGATCAAATTTTGTGCTTAATTACATTTTCATTACTTTTTACTGTAGCTTCTGTGGAGATTCTTGCAATGATCGGGTTCTGTGAAGAAATCGTGGTTGACGAATTAGGGAGGAGGGAAACAGTTTTAGTCTTAAAGCGAAATGATCCAGGCTTGTTGTGGCTTGCCAAATCATCTCTGGAGGGGCGTGTTGCCTAGTACGTATTTGTGATGTTTGACGTATTTTGTCAAAGTAATTTGTTGTAAAATATGAACATTATCAAAGCACAAGTACCCTTTATTGTATCCGCATTGATTCGACGATGTAATTAATTGAATAGTGACGCGTAATAAAATATTTTTCTTTTCTGTAAGCTATTTTGATACATGCCTGCTCCAGATAGGCCAGTTATTGGTTGTATGTTACAATAAATATATTTGACTATTAGAAAATTTTATTATGAAATCACCTTATATACAATAATTTGCATCAACATTATACTTTTCCTTCTTTTATTGCCTGATTTGACCAACACTTTTGTTATTTGCATTGAAATTCCATGTAAAAGCGCAATATATAGTTGTCTATGTGAAAAGATATGCTTTGAAAGATAAATTCCAACATGAGTTACAATTTGTCTTTATACCTTGTTAATAGTTATTGCAAAGCAAAGTCATATTGAAAATTGTTTTATCTGAAACTTGAATGTGTAGTTGTTATCGTTTGTAGGACTTAGTGGGATTCGGGGAAGAAAAACTTGTTTCCCAGCATGTTGTCTGAAAGTTATTTCTGCATGAATGACATTTGTTTCAAATCGTGACATACCGTTCTTGTTTCATTACAAAGTTCATTCGAGGGATCCATGTATCTTAAGAGCATAATTGAACAATTCTTTTTCAACACCAGTTTATGTGGTGGTAAAGCATTGGCGACAATGTATTTAGAAATTCTTCTTGGTAATAGTTGTTCGTATCATCAATCGCTTTATCGAAACTGATAAACTCTTTACTTTCACTAAGAAATAATTGAATTAAATTATCATTAAGGTAGTCAACATATTCATTCTTTGTTAAAAGAATTCCAAGCATGTCATATATTCAGACGAATATGCATTTTTTGCTAAATCTAGGAAAACTAAATTGATAGTTTTAACTCTTGAGATTTTACACCATCACCTACTATTACTATCTCCATTGGTAAAGAAATCAAATATTCCTTTATTGTCGGGTTCGTTCCATTACCAATTCGAATTAAAAGGTCTGCAAATTGAATATTATTTTGAGCCCTCATGCTCTGAGTGAATTTTGTAAGTATTCCCTTTTCGAATTGTATCACTGAAGATTACGATTGTCTCCCTAAATACTGTGGTTTGGATTTTGCTAGCCTACAAAGGCATAAAAAGAAAAATAATTGCTAAGATACTAGTATAGTGATTCAAAATAGAAACAACTAAAAATATGACGTCTTCATCCATTAAAATCACTTTTTGCACTTGAATGGGACCGTTCACGTTCTTATAGTTTTCAATGAAACTTTTACAAAGGACAAAAACTTTGATACTCCATTTTTTATCAAATGCACTCAATTCTTTTATTAGCATATAATAATGCTCCTCCCTTTTTATTGATACCAAAGCCATTTTTCTAGAGAATTGATTGAAATTAAGATTGGATTGAATTGAAGGAAAAATATAAATTGGTTTTGTGTTTCAATATTTTTGGATTTATTTGGATTTCAATCATCAATTTATAGCGGATGAAGTATATGAGATGCGAAGGTTGATATGGTTGGTATTTAATATTATTAAATTAAATTAAATATAATAACTGTTTTATAACATTCATTTGTCTTGATTATGGAATTTGAATGGAATGAAATATAACATATAATGATTGATTGCAAACAAATAATAATACATGTAATGATCAGTTTTTTTAATGTTTTAATGATTTATAAAATACAAAAATAAATTAGTTCTAGTTCATTTTTCACATAAATTAAGAAATTTTAATCAAAATTATATATTTGAGCATTAATCTAAATTGTAGCATATGAAACATATTAAATAGATTTGTAAAATTCCAATATCTAACCAATTAGTTAGGTAGGTTTAAAATCATTTTTAATTAAAAATTTTAAATTAAATTTCTTAAAATGTAAAAGTCAAAAAGAACAAAATAATAAATAAATAAAAGAAATGAAGATAGCATTAATCTAAATTGTAGCATGTGAAACATGTTAAATAGATTTGTAAGATAACATAACTTGTAATTATATGAAATATGCATAAAAAGATGAGATATGAAGGTCGATATGGTGGGTATTTACATCAAATTAAAATGATTAATTGTAGAGTAATTGCATGTAAATTATGAACTTTTAATAGTATTAAATTAAATTAAATATAATAATTGTTTTATAACGTTCATTTGTCTTGGTTATGAAATTTGAATGCAATCCAATATACATATAATGATTGATTGCAAATAATAATAATACATTTAATGCATAGTTTTTTTTTAAAATTTTAATGATTAAAAAAATATAAAAATAAATTAGATACATGTAATAAATAGTTTTTTTAAACTTTTAATGATTATAAAAATACAAAAATAAATTAGTTCTTGTTCATTTTTCACTTAGATTAAAAAATTTTAACCGAAATTATATATTTGAGCATTAATGGAAATTATAGCATGTGCATCATACAAAATAATAGTTTGAATAAATTTGAGTGTGAAATTTGAAATTCGGAGTATTAGTTTGATTGAATTACTTTAGGGATGCTAAATTAAATTGTATGATAAATATTAGGAAGAAAATAATATTAGCTTAATAATAATGGGGGTCTTTTAATGGACAACATAAGAATTAAAGAAAAAATGTAGAGGTAAAGGTGGAATCCGAATGTTTTACAAGGATTCCATATTTTATATAGTAGTGATTATTATTATTATTATTATTATTATTATTATTATTATTATTATTATTAAGTACAACTCAATTGGCTAAGAAAAACCTAATCCATAATATAATAATATATTAACAAACTACACTGACAATAAGCCAAGAGATCAAACATAACTTCATCAACATAAAATACTACTCTAAGGAGGCCAAGAAAACTATTCCAGCACCGTTGGGCATCTCTGAAAATCGATCACACACTATTATGCACCGTAGTCCCATCAGCCATTGTAAAAAACATTAGCAATCTGCCAGCTTTTGGATTTCATTTACACATCAGTAACCCGACAGTAAATATTGGATCAAATATGAGAAAGAATGAATAACAAAAAGGTTAGAAAGTTCAAAGTTACAAATATCTAAATATACCTGCAAAATCAACAGTATCTCAGTGTTAAAAGACCAGGAGTATCAAGATAAAGTTCACCTGCTAACCAATAAACATAAGAGTATGGAAACTACCTCAAGTCATTTAATTTAAACAAAGAGCTATACTAAAGCTAGAGAATCTGAGAACTTACATGTCCCAGCCAAAGAAAAATGAGAAAAACCAAGGAAAAACACAAAATAATATAACCCCCAGATATATGTAAAAACCAATAAAACAACTCAAATAATTTCCATTCAATATCAACAACCATTGAAGTAGTAAAAAATTACGATTATTCCAACACTCAACAGAATTAAAAAAATATATATATATATATCAAATAACTCTTAGACGTTAAAGAGTAAAGATTTGAATATTTCAAGTGGCCATATAACATAAGACTAAAGTTTACACTAACATATAATCACATGCATGCTGAAGTGGTGAAGAAGTCAAAATGAAAAGTAAAAAAATATTTCGAATAAGCCAATATTAGAAAATGTATATGCAAGCAGTGGTAAGAATTCCACCCCAAACCCCCCCCCCCCCAAAAAAAAAATTTACCATTAAATCAAATCAAATTAAACAAACGTTACACATGCACAAAGCAAGCGATCCAAATTACTTATATAGAGAATTAATAATCCAAATTGCAGTTTGCAAAAAATTGGATAAACAGATTTAAAAAAATTTCTATAGGAAAACAATGTCAACACTAACCACTTCGTCACTGAATAGAAACTCCATAACGTCTACATCCTTAGGATTATTCCGGCAAGGTCCATGCCAGTTTCAAACAACTCTCACATGAAACGTCCACTTAGCCCTTCTATCAGCAACATCCTCGATGAGATTCCAAATAGGCGCCATCAGAAAAGCTAGCAAATAAATGGAAAAGAAACTTTAGTATAACTGAAATTGAGGAGAGGACCCGTGCCAAGCATTGCAGGTAAGGCATATGATTATATGCTTTATATAGTAGAAAGAAGAAGCCTAAAGCAAGCAGTGGTAAGAATCCCCCCTCCCAAAAAAATACCATTAAATCAAATAAAATTAAACAAACGTTACACATGCACAAAGCAAGCTATCCAAATAGTAGTTTGCAAAAAATTGGATAAGCAGATTAAAAAAAAAAAACTACTATAGGAAAACAATGTCAACGCTAACCTTTTCGTCACTAAACAGAAACTCATACCGTATACATCCTTAGGATTATTCCGGCAAGGTACATGCCACTTTCGAACAACTCTCACAAGAAACGTTCACTTAGCCCTTCTATCATCAATATCCTTGATGAGATTCCAAATAGGCGCCATCGGAAAAGCTAGCAAACAAATTGAAAAAAAACTTTAGTATATCTGAAATTGAGAGGACTCGTGCCAAGCAATGCAGGGAAGGCATACGATTACCTACTTTATATAGTAGAAAGAAGAAGCCTAAATGTAGAGCACATAAAAATTAGCCAAGCGAATCGGGACCCAATTCTGGCCGGACTAAAAGATGCAAAAAATTGGGATTCTTTTTCCATTGAACAAACGTATCTAATCAAGAAACGTAAATGAATTAAAATCCTTTAAAAATGTTACAGTATAAGATAAATGGAAAGAGTCAGGAATGGATAAAATAAATTGAACAAAAATCTGAATGATATATACCGCGTAAGTAATAGATCGGCCAAGGACTCTTTCAAGTGAAGAAGCAATAAAGTCAGGTGAATATCCGTGTTCTATCAGACCGGTAAGAACAGTAGAATCTTCACAATTTATGGATCTATAGAATTAAGAAGGGGAAAAAACCAATCAAAATCTCATTGGCAGTTTGATAGCAATCCACAATGTATTGTTTGCTAATTTGATAAAAAAGAAATTAGAAGATAAAAGAGATAAGGAATCAAAATCAGTGGCTAAGCAAAGGTTGAAGAGAGAGAAAGGAAAGATTGATGGTGAAAACCAATCAAAATCTTATTGGCAGTTTGATAGCAATCCACAATATGTAATCTAAAAAAATTAGGTGATAAAGGAGTTAAGGGATCAAAATCGGCAGCCAAGCAAAGGTTGAAGAGAGAGAAAGGGAAGATTGTCGGTGAGATATCTGAATTGCCTCGGATAAAGGAAAATATATATTGACCGCATAGGCTACCACAATTTAGTACAAAAATACCAAAATACCCCATTTAAGCCAAAAATTGCGGGAAAATTACGGGCAATATATACCGCAGCTCCTTTAATTTAATATATATATATATATATATAGATTAGGTTTGTAAAACAATCTATCTAGAAAGCAAAATTTAAGAATCTATTATGTAAATTATAGTTAAAAGCATAATAGGAATTATTTCCATTTTCAATTTAACATTTACTTTAATTAGGAACTTAGTTAAATCATAATAAATTAGGTTGGTGAGAAGCTAAGCATAGATGGCTACAATTAAGAATAATTGATTTAAATTACCAATTTCTAATGAAGGTTATTTTAGGGAAACGTATAATCATAAATTAGAAGTAAAATAAGAAATTATATTTATTAATTAAGAATTTATAATTAATTAATAATTAATAATATTCAGTATTTAAAGAATTTAAACAAATACATAGATTCTTAGAATTGACTCGTAATAGCACGTATTCTTAGATAATATAATGGTGTAACAATAAGATAAATTATTATTAAGTTTAACTGAGGATGTTTAATGTTGGAACAAATCAATTATTTAAAAGCATACTTTGTTATAATGAAGTACGGTAAAATGCGTTGCATTGGATGATCATAGCAAATAATATAAACAAATCAAGAAAATTTAATTGCATTGTATGAAAAAAATTTAAACTATAATATTTGATCATTTATGTGTGTGTAAAGGAAAACATTATAAGTGCTACCCGTAATACGATATAGTCGATAGAAGTTAAAACAAAGATTATTACTTCCTCCGTCCCATTAAATTATTCCTCTCACGTTTTTTTACGTCGACTAAAAAAAAGTTGACTAATGTTTTTTGAAAATGTACAATTTTGTGGACATTTGATTTATGTTAAAGATTAATCAATGTTTGATCAAGATTAATCCATATTTGATTTAATCTAAAGAAATAATGATAAAAATCATTGATTTAAGTTATCCATTCTTAAGTATAAGATATTAGGAATGTGAGACAATATGTATAGAAAGCTAGAATTAAGATTTGTGAGACAATCCATATAGAAAGCAAATTTTATGAATCCGCTATATTAATTATACTTCAAAGCAAGAGAGAAATATTTCCCGATACCGTGTGTTATTTAACTTTGAAATAAATACGATAATTAAATCATAACAAATAGATTTGTGACAAGTTCAACATTTACAATTCGTTAAGCATAAATATATACAATTAAGAATGAACTGAATTAATTTACAAATCCATACAAATAAGTTTTTAAGAGGGTAACAAAGATGTAAAAAAATTTTGTACTCCAATCTATGCACAATAGACAATCGCACATGGGTTGTTCAGATTGAACTACTCACAATCTATGTTGATCATGATGGTACAAATAATACGAATCCAACTCTACGATGGTGTTCTTTGCAACAATGAAACGTGTCAAGCCCTTTATCAAGTTGATAGGAATACATGTAACCAATCTGCAATTACACAACCAAAGAACCAATATTAGTCTAATAACATAGTAATTTTAAACCTTCGGCTCAAATCAGCAACATTGAATAAATATGCCAAAATGGAACAATAGATAAGTGGTAAGACTTGTCATAAAAACATGAACAAAACCTTTAGCTACACTCCATATGTTAAATTGTGGAATAATTGACAATGGACTGAATAGCAACAGAAATGAGTAAAAGCAAATAACCTGTATTGCACTGGAAAACATTAACTAAGCAATGAAATGGCTTAAGTTCTTCAAGAGAGCAATGAAATTCAAAGGTTAAGTATGCTAAATAACATTAGGAAAAGTACGTTTTAAGTTACCTCTACATGCATCAATGATGAAATTAGCACAATTAACACCACATGAGTAGCACTGATGATAAATCCCAGGCAATCACTCCATGAATAGATTAATCTGCAACTACAAAGAAGGAAGAAGCCAAATGCACAAAAGACAACGTCTCCACAACTTACAACGTAAGCCAACTATAAACCATCAAATCCAATTATCATCAGGTTATTACAGTGCAATATGAGAATAAGAAGCATAGAACAATCAACAAACTTGAACTCAGAACCGACAAAATTAAATAAGGAAAATGCAATGCTTATGCAAATACTAAATCATTCCGTGGATATTACGTAACATGGAAATTTAAAACCATCAAATGAACTCAATTAAAAGCATCAGTAACAGTGCAAATGTCTTATGCACCATATATGCATAAAAAAAAAGCAAAATAAAAGCGATGTTATTAAATCCTAGGAAAAGCCCTAAATTCCCAAACAACTTCAATGTTTTTTAATATTGATATTAGAATGCGCCAACCAAAGGATTAAATGTATCCTTCATTTCTGAAATAGAAACATCTAAGTGTATTAGTAAAAATCAAGCAGGGAAATTACATTTCAACAAACTTGAAATCAGAGCCAACAAAATTAAGGAAAATGCATATATCACTGCCATTTATCAAAATAATTATCAAATATTATAACAAATAACAACTCTCAAAATGATGGATGCATATAATTCTTAGATTTCAAACCTTTATAGAGTAGTTCAAAGTATATAAAATTGATAATGGATTGAGATAACCAGAAAAAAATGCAAGAACATATTTTTCTAAGTACCTACTCCTCCATCTCTGTTTTGAAAAGGTACAAAGACATATATGCATAGAAATAATAATGGAGGAATGGCCAATGCATATTAGAAATAAAAAACGATGGTGATACAAAAAAAATTCTCTATTACAACATGTTAAATAAGGAACCAATAAAACCCTAACAAACATGGGCCTATAGATGATTTTAAAAAAAAAATTAGGCCTTATAAACGATAAACAAATTAGGGTTACAATTATATTGCATACAAAAATTATTACGAATGAAACTTGCCATGTTTATCCCAATTGTAGCTAATCTAGGGCTCTTCTAAACTGATAAGTTGAATTTTAAAATATGAGAGGAGGATTATCACAAAAATAAATTAAATTTACTGAGATTGGAATGTCTTATGAGATATAAAATTGGTAAATTTAAATTAGGGTTTTCGATTTGTCAAGAGATTCGATCAACTTACCTCATTTGAAATAAAGATATCCGAGATTTGGAAGGATCAATTACGTTGCAGATCCGATCTCGACTGAGGTGTTCCTCAAAATTAGGTAACCAAAAAACGAGAATGGCTCTAGAAGATTGCGATACCATTTGAGTACAACCAAATTAGAAAGGATAAAAGATCTGCTGATTGATGATAACCCAATGACGATTGAAACACATCGGCCAATGCATAGAATCTATTGAGGAAAACAAAGAGAATTAAAGGAAATAAGATAAGTTGTCGAGGAAAACAGGGTGAATAAAAGGAAATAAATAATTACACGAATGGAATGAAATGGAAAAAGGGAAATTAATGAATTAATAATAAATAAAATGGATGTGGAAAATAAAAATAAAATGGAAAAGGAAAAGAATAAAATCAATGGCCATGATTGCAGGATGAAATGAACGGCTATGATACAAATAACAGGATTAGAAAGTGAAATAGCGGGAAAATGAAAAGAGGAAACTATCCTCTCTTTAAGTGTGTGTGTGTGTATATATATATATATATATATATATAATGTAGATGTGGTTTTTTATTAGAATGAACAAGTAACTTCTTAGTATTTATTTATTTATTACTCATGAAGTCCTCCTACTTAATATAATTTTACAATTATGTTGTCATATTTTGAGTCATACTAGTCAAAAACCCCATCCTTATTTTGAGCGTTATTTGAATAATACTCATTTAACTTTATGATATAATTGATGCAAATTCAAGTAATTATTTTATCATCATCAAAATAACGACCACATTGCTTAAATCATTTTTAAAATTTTGCGGATGTTACACGAACAACAAAATGTGGGTATCTTTTTGTGCTGTTGGAAATGACTATCGTAATTTGTCATTTACGTTTGAGTTAGAGGTGAGGCGGGTAAATAGATAGATAGGGTAGAAAGAAATTATTTTCTTTTTTTATTATTTCTTATTTTTAATTTTTTAATTTTTTTTCTTTTATTTAGAAAGTAAGAGTTGTTAAAATAAAAAGAAAGTAAGGGGGTACTAGTGCCAACTTTATATGATTAGAGACTTTATGTGTAGATTTATAAAAGATAGATGACCCATGAGGTTGAAAAAAAGTTGGGGACTCAATTGATATAATGAGAAAAAGTTACGGACCATATATGAAATTTACCCATAATAATAAGGGGACGCGAAGAGATATTCTTTATGATATGATATGATATACTCCATAAAAACATTACAATTAGAACCATCCAGTCACTCGTAATAATTTTGGTATTTCATCAAATTTCGATTTTGCTATTTTTAACTACATCTATGTATTAGTCCCGATCCCCAACATATATAAAACAAAAACACAAGTTTTGATTTGAAGACAACGAGTGTCTTTATTATGAATAAACTTAGTATATGTGGTCCGTTCTTCTCCATTAATTTACGTGGCTCCACATATGGGTTTATAAAATAAAACTAGATTTTTCACCTGTGCGTTGCACAGATAGAGTTATAATGTACCTTCATATCAGAATTGATATGTGAGTTTGGACATCATGTTATAAATAAAATACAATATACTAGTTGCATTGTATCAAATTACGAATTGATATGAGAATTACAATTTATCATGGGATATTTGTAATAAAATGCCTGAGTTTATAATTCTGGTATCCTCCAAACACGTCGTGTAAGTTCACACGTCCAACCTATATAAAGTTGTAATAATTAGTAGTCAAGTAAGTATGATGACAATTTGACACACATCGGCCCAAAAACCCGTGGAGACCTGCCCTTAATAGGATAGACCTACCACGCCTAATCAGAGCAAAATGACGGTATGGGGTAACATTGTCTGCCCTGCAGTAGGTCGAGGACTAGGGCGGGTCAGGTTGGACTCTCCTCATAGACCAGTGACTCACCAAATATTTTCTTTTTTTATTTTTAATAAATTTAATTCTAAAAATATGTAAAAATTGTTAGAGATGGTAATTTGACCGATCGACCTATAAATTTGTGGCAATTTATTTTTATATTTTGTTATACTATTTTTTTGAAAGGATTTTTCTATCGAATTGAAAGAATCATTTATTAAATTAACTGGTATAGCACCCGTGCGATGCACGGCTAGAAGAACGGATAAAAGATTATAACATAAAGTTAAAAAAGAGATGTCAAATATTTCATCTTGAATAATCATCTAATATACACAATGTCATTCCAATTATTCTGTTCATGCATATTAGTATTCTATAGCAAAAGCCAAGGATTGAAATGACACAAAACCATCAAACATCTATGCTTGTCTGTTTAGATTGTGTAGTACGCATATACAACCTCACAGAAATGGTTTTTGCCACCCACGCTGATTGTTTAGCTGAAAGGAGTATGTTTCAACGTTAATGAAAGCAAAATTATATTGACACATAAAAATTCTTGACAATTATGTAATTTTCTTATTTGTATGTATTCAATTCCTAATGTATTAATATATATAAGCCATTGATCTCATTGGTGAGATATAGATGATGTTTACAAAAATATCATAAATGGTATGATTAATTGACATACAGAAATGAAATAAGGATATTGTCTAAAGTTAGGATGGAGAAAATATAATCTTGTAGAATGATCCGTTAAAGCAATTAAAATAGAAAATAAGAGCCAATAAATACTTGTTACGACAATAAAAATATTTCAATATAAGGTAGCATAATAGATGAAGTTTATTAACATCTCGTGAAAATAATAGATGAAGAAAAATATAGTTACTTCATACCTAAAGTACTCAATGCATATTTAGGCTCCAGAAAAGTTTTTATATTCTAAAAATTAGTATTAAATGCTGCAATAGGAATTTGCTTTTGGTTGGAAATGGGTTTTATTTTCACGAATTCATTTATAATGTTAAATGAATCAATACAACTCAATATGATTAACATGTTCCCCATTCGGCCGACTCGATGTAGTCTACAATCTTCGGACCATGTTTTATTCTTTTACATTGCGTTTTAGATTTTTATTATTTATTATTCATTTAATTAATCTAAGTTAATTCAATTGGAATAATTTGGGTGGCCATTAAAAAAATTATTGTTCCATGAAAGGTGAATTATTGAGAAAGAGTATCACAATCTAATTTGTTATTGTCATATAAATAAAGCAGTGTCTAAAAAAACGATATCGTAAAGAAAAGAAAACAAATAATCAGTCGGAATATGATAAGAAAAAATAACCAAGAGGTGAATTTTTGAGAAAACCATCCCAATATAATTTGTCCATAACGTATAAAAAAAGAGATGACTAAAAATAAGATGTCGATATTTTCAAAGGGAGGTGGGAATTGTTTTCTAGAGAATATAGAAAAAACTATGCTTACAAAGATACTAAGATTATACCATGGAATTTAAATTTCATTTCTACTTGTGAATTAAAAGCGCAAAAGTTGGAATTTAGATAGAAAATTTTTGTAATCAACCACACCCTAGCTAATAATAGTCATTTGCATGAAAAACAAATTGGGATACTAAAGGAAGTACACATGCTCTTTTGAAAAGGACATACCAATTTAGGCGGTGTCTACTGTATGTTCATTACTGTATTGATTATTTTTCCAATACTGTACTTAAAAAATATAAAGCATATATATTTGAAACATAATAATAAAGTGGGGGAAATGATTCACCAACTGTTTAGAAATTTAATACATTACGAATATATCAGATAATTTAAAGAACTTAATCTTTACACGGATTTGAATATGCAAAATGTAATTTGAAAGAATGAGAAAGATCTGGAATGGATAAGGAGAAGAGATTTGAAGGTGGACAAAAGAAATCCTCCAATTTGTAGACATCTAAGATAGGAAACGTCGAAAATAGGCATCTAAAAAACAATTTAACATATAAGGAAAACTGAATACCTAATTTGCAAGCATCTAAAATAAGAAAATAATAAATAACATATAAGGAAAACTTGGGGTAAGCTACAATTTACTGTAAGAGTGCGGTATCTACAGACACCGCGAAAAAAGGGCGGGAAAATTGCGGTGTCTATAAGCATCGCAACTCTTAATTTAGATATTAATAGATTAATGTTGGGAACTTTAAAATTCTAAATAAAATTTTTATTTTATTCTACGTTCATCAATTAATAATCCGTTGCACATAACATTAATTGAAAGGGGGAAAAATTAATGAGTCCTTTCGTGAGTCATGGTGGCGTCCCACCCCGCCCCATGACCTGACTTATCTTGACCCACCCTGTAAATATTGGACAAAGACGTGTTTGCGTAACAAAAATAATAAATGTACAGTTTTGTTTTAGTATTTGATGCGTTAAATTAATGTTTTATTAATATTATATTCCTATTATATACTCGATTAATGCTTTAGTATATTTCATTTTAAATCATCTAACTTATTTCATATTATCAGGTAATAGTTTAATAATATGTATCGGATATGTACATACTTGTATTTTCTGGATACCTATTTAGAAAAATTTTTTTATACTAATGAGAAACTATCCTCCCGATGTACCATTTTTATGAGTAAAATTCAAAATTGATAGTTATAAATAAAATATTAAATGGAGATATTTAAAAAAATGCAAGGGATCTTAGACTTTTAATATAAAGGGAGACCATTTATGTGGGATATCCTGAAAAAGAAAATAATATCAGATAATGAGGGAGTAATTTTTTGTGCAGTTCCTTTTCTTCTTGTGGATTTCATGTCTCTTTGTTTGCAAAATTTTATCTAAAATTCATTATTATCTTCGTCAAATTAAAATATCTTTAAATTAGTATTCAATCCAAACATTGCACGAGGAGATAAATTTCCAATATTTCATATAAAAAAATTCATTATATAAACAGCAAAAAATAATGAATATTCACAATATAATAATTCAATCAAATAAAATAACAACATAAGTTCAATCGATATTTTGAAGGCCTCACATCTATAGAGAGAAAAGATTAAGAAAATAAATTTTTTACATCCTCTATAACCTAATTGTTGCAACATCAACGATACAGAAACAAAGATTAAAAAATAATCACGAAGATTTTCAAGTTAGATAATAGATGTTAAGAAAATAAAACTTAGCCACATATTATTATGACAGAATTATATTATGTTTCTTTAGCTATTTATGTGATATAAATAAATGGATTTTTATTGCATAAAAAAAGAGAATAAATAAGTTGATTTGCTCTAAGTTATTATGAACTAAGCTTCTATTTATAATATAAGTTCTTCTGAAATAAGTTCCTAAGTTATTTTGAAATAAATTTTAGGTTTCATATTATTAAGGACTCTGGGAAGGAAAATTTGAAAATCAAATAAAGATAAATAATAAATAAACAAATAAATAAATAAAGATAATATCAGATAATTAGTTTATAATACCTTTATTTTCAAATAATTCAATAGCAGGAAGAATAATTATAAAAAATATTAATCCATAAGAAATTGAATAGTTACTCGCCGTAAAATTAACATCGGTAAATAATAAAAAATTATAAAAACTCATAATTATATATAAATGCTAAAAAAAGAGAAAGAAATGAACAAACTAAAATAAAAAATGAATATAAAAAAATAATAAACTAATATAAATTATTAAAAACTCGTGATGAATATCTAAAGAAGAAAAGTTTAAATTTTAAAACTCGAAAATGAGACTTATAAGTTTTTCAATTTTTTTTAATTTCGTTTTAATATAGGAGTTTTCTTTTCGTAATATCTAGATTAGTGAGTTAACTTTGCGATGACAAAACTTGTAAATTGACAAAACTACACTAATTTCAAATTGTTCTATATTCAGAACACTTTCATTAATAAACTCAATTATGGAGATCAATAGTGGCTGAGTTTTAATTTCTTTAACAGTAAAATGACTTTTCTTATTTACAGATCTAAAGTTTTATGCATGGCACGTAGCAACGTAAAATTTTTGTAATCATTAATTTAAAACTTAATGCTTAAAACTTAATGCCCCGTGCCCTGTAACAACCACGTCAGAATACACAGATATATATAATCACTAAAACTGTAATAATACATAAAAGTGTTACATGAACCGTCACAATCTTGAGAAAATTTAATTCAACTTTATGATTTCCATGCAATCTACGACGCTAAATAATAATATAAATTGTAATAATAGAAAAGAGATATTTTTGATATTTGGTTTCTATAGATTCAATTAGAGGCCCATTTCCTTTTATTATATCATATCATATAATATATAATACAATAATTTTCATTTAGATTTGGATTCTCAATTACAATTTTTCCACTTTTTTGCTGACATTATCATGATATTGAATAATAGTTAATTTTAGTTTATTAGTTTTTTATATTCTTTTTTTTTTTTATTTTAGTTTCCTCATTTATTTTTTTAGTATTTATATATAATTATGAGTTTTTACAATTTCTTATTATTTACTACCGATGTAAATTTGACGGCGGGTAACTGTTCAATTTCTTATGAATTAATATTTTTTAGAATTATTCTTCCCGTTACTGAATTATTCAAAAATGAGCGCATTATAAAATAATTGTCTAATATTATCTCTATTTATTTATTTATTATTTATGTTTGTTTGATTTTCAAAATTTCCTTTACAGAGTCCTTGATAATATCAAAACTAAAATTTATTTCAAAATAACTTAGAAACTTATTTTAAAATAACTTATATTATAAATGAAAACTTAGTTCAGAATAACTTGGAGCAAATCAACTGATTTATTTATTTTTTTTTGTGCAATAAAGACGTATATCCATTTATTTGCGTCACGCCAATAACTAAAGGCGCATAATGTAATTCTGTTATAATAATATATGGTTAAAATTTATTTTCTTGACTTCTATGATCTAACTTGAAACTCTTTGTGACTATTTTTTTAATCTTTGTTTCTATATCGTTTATGTTGCAACGATTAGGTTGTAGATGATACAAATAATTTATTTCTTAGTTCTTTTTTCTTTATAGATGTAAAGCCTTCAAAATATCGACAGAATTCATGTTGTTATTTCGTTTGATTTAATTATTATTGTGATTATTTATTGTTTTTTGCAATTTATATAATAAATTTTTTTATATGAAATATTGATAATTTATCTCCCCGTGCAACGTACATGCTGAATACTAATCGATCGATATTTTTATTTCATGAAGATAATAATGAATTTTAGGAAAAATTTTGTAAACAAAGAGACAAGAAATCCACAAGAAGAAAATAAACTATACAAAAAAACCCCTCCATTGCAATTATCTGATGTTATTTTCCTTTTTAGGATGTCCCACATATATGATCCTCTTTATATTAAAAAGTCTAACTTGCATTTCTTTACAAATATATCCCTATTTAACATTTTAATTATAACTATCAATTTTAAATTTTACTTATAGAAAGGATACGTCGAGAGGGTACTTTCTCATGAGTATGAAAATTTTTATCTGAACGGGTATCTAGTGAATACGAGTATGTACACGCCCGATATATATTATTAGACTGTTAACTAATAATATTAAATAAGTTAGATTATTTAAAAGTGAAATATAGTAAAGCATTTGTTGGGTATATAAGCAGGTAACTATTAATATAGTATTAATAAAACATTAATTTCATGAGTCAAATACTAAATTAAAACTGTATATTTATTATTTTTGCTATACAAATTTGATAATGTGCATTTGTCTAATATTCATTATTCATTATTATTAAACTTTTTTAAAATTAGTCTTTTCGTACAACGCACGAGTGAGAGATTGAACTTATAGTTGTAATAGTTGATTGTGATATGATTATTTATAGCGATGAAAATAGGTCAGATTAGTCATACTCTGAACCCACTCAATTCCACCGAAAAATCCTTTCAAAAAATAATATACTAAAAAATAAAAATGAACTGCCACTGATTTAATGGTCGATTAGTCAAATTACTATCTCTAATAATTTCTAAACATTTTTCTAAATAAATTTATTAAAAATAAAAAAAATGCCTGTTGGGTCACGAGTCTATGGTGTGGGTCCAACATGACTCGCACCCGTTTTAGATCCACAACGGATCATATAATGCTGCCTCATACCCCTTCTTTTGCCCCCTATTAAGCGTGACGAGTCAATCATATTAGAGACATATTTCTACAGGTTTATAAATTGATGGGTCAAATTGCCATATCTAATTATTTAACTGCTAATTATTATAACTTTATATAAGTTGGACGCGTAAATTTACACGACGAGTTTGGAAGAGATCAGAATTATGAACTCAGACATTTTACTACGAATATTCCATGGTAATTGTAATTCGTATATCAATTCGTAATTTTATACAATACAATTGGTATATTGTATTTTATTTATAAAATAATATCTACACTCACATATCAATTTTAATAAGAATATACATTATATCTCTACCCGTGTAACGCACAGGTGAATAAGATCTAGTGATTAATAAAACGAAATGTGCCTCTAAATTAAAATTAAAATTGCGTAAAACACACACATGGCGATGATTGGGTCGAGAGTGTTGTGCAACACAATTTTGGACTCGGCATTTTTTGCAGAAATGTAGCCCACACAAACATGAGGCCCACGGCCTGATTGTCTTCCAATATTGCCACAGGAGCGGCCAAAGCGCATGGCTTAAACCCTAGCCGCTGCTTGAGAAACTCTACCTCTCCTATAGCCCTTTGTCATCATTTCTTCAGGTGGGGATTCTCAGTTCTGCCCTGAGATGGGAATATCGATATTCTTTTCCTGATTGTTCATCCATATAACAGTTGTTTTTCTTCAATTTCAGCGTTTGTATTCGTGCTTCCTATTCTTTTGTTGGTATTATTTGCTGCATTCTGTTTCTTGTTTTGCTGTTTTATCATTCATTTTCGATCTCAAGCCTTGCGCAATGGGATTCTTGAAATGTGTTTTGTTGTCTGGTGATCCTTTTTCTCTTTTCTTGTTAATTTTTTTTTTCATCATGGAGATCGGAAGATAGACAAAGTGAATGTATTAGCGTCCACTAATGATATTCACTCAATGCGTCTCATTGTTTTTGATAATTTGCTGCGATGTGTGTGTGTGTGTGTATACGTTCCAAGTGCCTGTTTTTGTTTAAATTACGCAAATTTGCAACCTTGTATCTGTATGTACAATTATGAAATACCAACGCATCCTGTAGTCTTGCCACTAAAAATGTACAAAGAGATCAATTTCTTGTTGCGTGGCTGGTCCAGCTGCTTCGCATCAGATTGTCTGAGAGTTTAATTCTTTATATATGCGTGCTGTTCTCAAGTAAACGGGCTTTCATTAGTATTTGATCTGTTAAATGTAGCACGGCTTGTTTCTTGAGAATTTATATTTCTTTGTGCAGTTTACTGGCGCAAATGGCTCTCTGCAACAAATTCGGGAGCCTGTTGAAGCAGAGCACTTCGGAGAAAAGTATCTTGAATGTTTCTCTATTTAATGCTGTCCGTTGCATGTCTACAAAGCTTTTTATTGGAGGTATGGGGAGTGAAAAAGTCATTTTTCTAGTGATCTATGTCATTTTGGTTAAATTTTTTGTTGTTGTGATCTCTAAACAATGCAATTGTTGGTCTACCAGGACTTTCCTATGGAACTGATGATCAGTCGCTCAAAGAAGCATTTTCTAGCTTTGGTGATGTTGTTGATGGTGAGTTGTGAAACGGAACCTACATTTCCATCCTTTTAACTTTCTGTTTGTTAGTGTCTATCCATATATATGTGTGTGTGTGTGTGTGCTATATTTTCTTTTATATATTTTTAATTTTTATAAATGATTTATCATTGGCTTATTCTGCAGTTTACTAAAATTTTTTGATACTTTTTTTGTTCATGGAATGGAATGCTTGCATATTAAAATGTCTTCAAGCTCACATCACATTCACTAAGAAAAGTTCTGCTATACATGTATGGTCGTTGATTATTTTATTTTACTTGCCTGAAATACTCTCTAGTGGTGTGACTTTATATGTCAAAGATGGGGTGCTTATTTATATTACTTAAATGTTTGTTTCAAATACGATTGGGTCCTCTTGCATCGAGTTTTGGATGTGTTATGCTTCATCTTGTAGCTGATATTACACAATTGTTTTCTTGTGTTTGGTTGGTTAATGATATGTAATCTTTGTTGACCCAGCTCCTTTTCTTTCAAGAAAAGAAGTGACGGTAAAATGAGCTTATACTTTTGTCCGATGTCTCAAGGTTTAATACTCAGATACATGGTAAATGGTTCGGGTAAGGGTATTCGTGTCTTGTATTTGAATTTTCAACTCCTATTCAATTTGCATCTCTGTAGATTTTCTGCTGGAAGTCTTGTTAGATACTTAAGATTTAGATTTACTTACTAGAATAATGGTTATTTGTTTGGGCAACCAGCTTGCTTCCTATGCTTCAACTATGTGTTGATGCTTGCACCTTAGACGTTATTTTATGTCTTCTTTGTTTTTCTTGTAAGAAGGGTTATACATGACAGAGAAACTGGGAAGTCGAGAGGATTTGGATTTGTGAATTTCTCATCTGATGAATCTGCTAACACAGCCTTGTCAGCCATGGACGGACAAGTGAGTTTCAGTATTTTATGGATGTAGACATGTAGTCCATTGTAATTTGTATGTAGAGTCTCACTCTGTTGCTTATGCTGCTATATTAATCATTTTTCCTGGGTCTTCTCTCTTTCTTTTCTTGATCTTAACGGGAGAAACATCCGAGTTAGTATTGCACAAGAGAGGCAACCTCGCAATGACTAACAATTCTGGTGGTTTTGGTAGTGGTTATGGTGGAGGCAGAAGAGATGGCGGATTCTAAGCTCAAGCAAATTGTTACATTTCCTGCACCATTATCCTAGGAACCTTTGTTGTTTGTTGTCTCCATGTTCTTTTGAACCGGCTATATTTTATTTGTTCTCAGTATTATGTTGCCTATACATAAAGCAGCAGATGACAAACGTATATTAGATTAGACATCCAGTACAGTACAGGCATTTTAGCCTGTCCAGTGAAGGGCTGTTTCTCGCCTAATCAGATTCAAGCCGTTGTTAGAATGCATGCTCAAATAACACTTTCACCTTTTATTTTGGATACTGAATGGAGTTGAAGATGCGTGGATGAAGCGGTACAGTTGCGAGTGTATCAAGGATTGCAGATATTATATAAAGTGTAAATAAAATAAACCCATTGATTGAGCAGACACCTTCAAGGTAAATCCTGAATTCACTTTGCCTTTAATACACACTAGTCTCTATCCTCACGTTGTGGGGGAAGAGTAATTCACAATAATTTAACCTATTAAGAGTTGGTTGCCAAAACATTTGCATCTATAAGACATAAAAACAGATTAAAAAAAAAAAAAACTTGTCATTGTCATTATATAAAACCGTGTCAAAGCAGAAGCTATACATAATCTCTAATTCTTCTATATGAACAATGCATGCACTGTAAATGATTGAGAGCGTCCGAATTTGATTACATTACTTAGAGATAACTTCTAAAATCAAGCAACCGTGGAAACAAATTTATTGCTGATAAAAGCTAATACTAAAATGGATTCATATGACATAATCAACCTTGACAGCATATTTTTATAGCAGGCAGCTTTTGGGACCTTTCATTTCTGGTTAAACCATTTCACCTTTCTGGTAAAACTATCTCCTGGTGAATAATATATATATAGTAAAAATAATTTGGAGAGAGAGAGAGAGAGAGAGAGAGAGAGAGAGAGAGAGAGAATTGGCAGGGTTGATTGATAATTTCATGTTCCTGAAATTGAGCATTCACTCTGACACTCTCAGAGATGTGCATCCATGGTGCCATCTACTGTCACTTTCCCAGAAGCTAGTTCTGCTTCACAAATTAGGTTAAGTTATGCAGAATTTTGCAAACACAAATTTTGCCCTAATGAATTGATTATTGATATATACATTAATGTTTACAAAGCATTGGATGCCAACTTCCAGTTTCTATATGGTAACAGAAATATATTTATCATCAATTCGGATAAAGCTTTGTCATTTTACTATATCCAGCAATTTCCAAATAATTATTTATATACTCCATGTAAGTCCCATGTACACATCATTTGCAGATGAAGGATTGAAAACAACAAAACGTGAAGAACAGTTGAGGAGATTAGGCTCAGTTAAAGTATAAATACTGATATATTCAGTTGAAGATTTACTCTAAATATAGTAAGTGTAAATAAAATAAACCCATTGTTTGAGGAGACACATTCAAATCCTAAATAGTCTTGCGGCTCCATCCAATCACTCATTTCCTAGTTATTAGATCCTTAAAACCCACTCCAGTCAAACTTGCTTATTTTAGAAATATTCATATCTCTATCTCATCTCATTTTAAAATAGTAATGTAACTTCCAATTCCAATTATTTTTATAACTGAGAGAAAGAACAAGGTGAGTGTTTTGAATTTTGCTTAAATTTATCTCCATCATTAGTTTACAGATCCACTAAATCCTCCAAATCTCAACCGTCCATTCTAACATTCATAATATATATATATATATATATATATCCCTCCATCACTCCACTTCTTCTTGTCCACATTTCCTATTTCCTTCTACCATCAATCTCATCTCATCTTCATCTCATATATATATATATATATATTATAAACTCAAAGTCTGATTCCAATGTCGCTTCTGGTGGATAAAACCTCATCTGGCCGCGAGTATAAGGTCAAGGACATGACCCAGGCTGACTTTGGTCGCCTCGAAATTGAACTGGCCGAGGTTGAAATGCCTGGTCTAATGTCCTGTCGTACAGAGTTTGGCCCCTCCCAGCCCTTCAAAGGAGCCAAGATTACTGGTAGTCTCCACATGACCATCCAGACTGCAGTCTTGATCGAGACGTTGACAGCACTGGGCGCCGAGGTCAGATGGTGTTCGTGCAACATCTTTTCCACTCAGGATCATGCTGCCGCAGCCATTGCTCGAGACAGTGCTGCAGTTTTTGCGTGGAAGGGGGAGACTCTTCAGGAGTACTGGTGGTGCACCGAGAGGTCCCTCGACTGGGGTCCCGATGGCGGCCCAGATTTGATTGTCGATGACGGTGGTGATGCTACGCTCCTCATTCACGAGGGTGTTAAGGCTGAGGAGGAGCACCAGAAGACGGGAAAACTGCCTGACCCGAGCTCCACAGATAATCCCGAATTACAGATCGTCTTGACGATTATCCGAGACAGCCTGAAGACTGACCCGAACAAGTATACCAGGATGAAGCAGAGGCTGGTGGGTGTTTCTGAGGAGACTACCACTGGTGTGAAGAGATTGTACCAAATGCAAGCCAATGGAACTCTGCTTTTCCCTGCTATTAATGTCAATGACTCTGTCACTAAAACCAAGGTAATAATCTATCTCATGCACAGATTCTTTCCATCTGATATATGTATTATTACATTTGTGAATGCTGTTCTGACTTATGAGAAATGGAAAGACCATAGAGCCCGTCCATTTTGTTCTGGGACGATTTGGAGAAGAGATTCCTTAAGCTTTGCTCGCCTGCATGCATTGCCAACGCAATTGTGTGAAATACTTTTTTTACATTTCATTGGGTTATGTAAACCAGTTTGATCCTAAATATATACTAGTGATATTAATATTGCTGACATTTCTAATCTCTGTCTGACCAGTTTGATAACTTGTACGGATGCCGCCACTCACTCCCTGATGGACTGATGAGGGCAACTGATGTGATGATTGCTGGAAAGGTCGCAGTTGTTTGCGGCTATGGAGATGTTGGCAAGGGCTGTGCTGCTGCCTTGAAACAAGCTGGTGCTCGAGTGATCGTGACTGAGATCGACCCAATCTGCGCCCTTCAGGCCCTTATGGAAGGCTTGCAAGTTCTGACGCTTGAGGACGTGCTTGCTGAAGCAGATATCTTTGTAACCACAACCGGTAACAAGGACATTATCATGGTGGACCACATGAGGAAGATGAAGAACAATGCCATTGTTTGCAACATTGGCCACTTCGACAATGAAATTGATATGCAAGGTCTTGAGACTTACCCGGGCGTGAAGAGTGTCAACATCAAGCCTCAAACAGACCGGTTTGTATTCCCTGATACACAAACCGGAGTTATCGTCTTAGCAGAGGGTCGTCTTATGAACTTAGGTTGTGCCACAGGACACCCCAGCTTCGTCATGTCTTGCTCTTTCACTAACCAAGTCATTGCCCAACTCGAGCTGTGGAAGGAGAAGAACTCAGGAAAGTATGAGAAGAAGGTTTACATCTTGCCCAAGCATCTTGATGAGAAGGTGGCAGCTCTTCACCTCGGAAACCTTGGTGCTAAGCTCACTAAGCTCACTAAGGACCAGGCCGACTATATAAGCATACCAATTGAGGGTCCGTACAAGCCTGCTCATTATAGGTACTGAGGGAAGATAAATTGTACTCAATTGAATTGATTGTTTTTGCCTAAATTTTGTGTTAGGCCGATAGTTTATGTTTTTGTTGGCGTGTCTGTTGAGGAAGAAATGTTCCCTTCAGAATAAGGGTTGAGGGGCTGTGTCAGATGACTATATGGATGGCTGCATCCATAGTTTGTCAGTTTAAACAGAAAGAAAAATTGTTTTGCCATTTTCAGTAATTTTTTAATATTGGTTATACTCGATATGTTTATCATGACATTAATTCGTAGAATTTATAATTATATATTATATATACCAGCAGCTTCACCAGCCATTGCCAGATCCCAGTAGACTCCGTAACTCACTTCCCTTGATAGTAATATCATAGTGAAAGATCAAAGATACGAGCACAGCCAGCTTATTACCGCACAACGGCCTAAAATAGTATATAACTTTTTCTAAATTACAAATTAACACTGTTTTTCTTCTTATACTTAATCTACCAAAAAATTTTTGACATGCATGGTGGAAATAATACAGGGGTTACTTCACTATACACACACACATGCATAACTTATATTGTGTTTTATAAGCATATACATATATAACTTCTTTAGACTCGATGATTGCATTCCATACCTTATGTCTTTTCATGCATTATTATATGTGTTTTATCCCGCATCAATCACATTTAGACTTAAGGTGTAATTTCTGTTGGGCGAGTCCAGCCCATGATGTTACTCAACTTAAATACAAGATAAAAGTTGGAGGATGAATTAAATAATTTAGTTGAATAAAAGTAGAAGCCTTGAGGGATACAAAATCCTAGACCAAATATGATTTGGTTTTGCTTAATATATATATATATATATATGTGTGTGTGTGTGTGTGTTAATGTATGCTGAAAAAGAAGGGCACGGAAACAGGGAACGAAAAAGCACACGAAACCAGGGACAAAAGCAGGAAAAAAGGCTTGAAATTTCACATTCATTACTCACGCACGGAATTCGAGAAAAAGGGCGAAGATAATTCAACCTTTTATTGCTTGAAACGAGAGTCTTCGACATTTGATTTGGTGTTCGATTTCTTCAAGCGGTGGTTTCTCCAAGTTAATTCTTGGAACGTGTTAGGTGATATTTTTCTTCATCTCTTGTTGTTGATAATTGCGTTCCATCTATTGTTAGATGAGTTATTTGTGGTGCCAAGAATATTGTTCATGACGGTGTTGCGTGCTTGTGGTAGTGTGTGATTACCTCTTGATTTAGGGTGATAATCTTGAGAGGATAAATATTGTATTCCCATTATTATTTGGTGATAGTGGAGTTGTCGGTTTACCCCGTCGATTTTCCCTTCTCATTGGAGGGTTTTACGACGTTAAATAATTCCTGGTGTTATTTACGTTTCCGCACGTATATTATTG
>CAVNYN010281208.1:0-53329 GCA_963692815.1 Nyctanthes arbor-tristis | reverse complement strand
ATCAAAATCCATATTTGTCTCATCAAAAGCATCAATCAAATACACACTTATCTTATCAAAACTTTATGCATGTAGAAAAGGAATCAAAGCATTAGGTTACCCACCTCAAATATTCTTCGAATAATCCACGTGAAGAAGTATCCTTAAAGCCTTGATATTCCCCAATTAAAGCTATCTTTCAAGCTATAATCCTTCCATATATGGTAAAGGACTCTTTTCAAAGGACAAATAGGTATTTTGACGGGTTTTTATTGGTTTTCTCCTTCCCAAGGCCAAGTTGGACGAATTTTGGAGTTCGGGAGAGAAAAAGGGAAATAAGTTTGAGAGAAAATGAAATCCTTAGCTTCCTTTATATAATAGTTAGGATTTAGCTAATTTTAATAACTTTTGAAGTCCGTCAATCATAACGTGACAAGTGGCGCTAACCACATCTTGACAAGTGGCGCAAATCTCCTCCTGACAAGTGGCGCGGTGTGGCGCCGCACACTTGTCAAGAAATTGCACAAGAAGTCCTTCCCCTTTGCATTATCTTTCAATCAAGTTCACACTCTTCAATTCGTGTCAATTAAGTCATTACACTTTAGTTTATATCAATAATCAACCAAGATATTTCTTTAGCGTCAATTCAATAACAATATTTTGATCTTCAAGTAATCTTTCAATGATATTCAAGTAATTCTTTCAAAACGACAATTTCGTTGCTTACCTTAATTTGTAGAAATTTTCGGAATGTTACATCCCGCATATTTTGTAACAAAATATTTTACCCCATGTGACGTGCATTAGGATGAAAGATTTTGTAACAGATGCTTCTAAAGGTTTTTGAGTGCTACTCCAAATGGCAATACGGGGACAAGTAGTTAAATTTTATTAGTCAAACTAATCAATAAGTTAGTAGAATAACGTACCACTTTATCAGCAACAAAACATTTTAAAATAAGGTAATTTTCACTCTAGACCCCCAATCTTTTAACTTTATAATAATTTTATCCTCATTCTTTTTTCGGGCCTACTAGACTATCAACTTTTCATTTATTATCGTATTAGTTCCCAACATCACTTTTTGCCCATAACCTTTCAATTTTCACCATTAACCCTTATTAATATGACTACTATAACCTTAATTCTTTATTTGCACTATAAGTACAAACTTTTTAATTTTTATATAATTTTGTCCCCATTATTTTTTGGGCATATAGGATCTCTAACCATTTATTTGTTGTCATGCTACGTCCCTAATAATATCTTACGTCCTCAATATTTTAATTATTATTATTAATTTCTATTAAAATTATTATTATACCCTTATTTATTTAAATAAAAATATAAAATAAATAACAATATAAAATAAAAACTCTACACATCCTAGCCTGTAGTGTTAAAAAAACTTGATCTACACCAAACTTGATGGATACCTAACCTGCATAAAAAAAGTTTCCTACCCGGCATAAAAAAAGTTTCCTACCCGAGAGTTGGTGCAACAAATCAGATCGGGTTTTTCAATTCATCACATATCATGTAGCGGATATATATCAATGTAGATCTACAAAAAAATAATTATTTTCAATTTACAAAACTTTTTATAGATCTACAATTGATGGATTAGATTAGATTAGATTGAGACAGATAACAAATCAGAGACAAATTGGGGTGAAAATTATAAAGAGAGACAAGAAATTAAATTATAATTAAAGTATTAGAGTTATGTTTATTTTTTATAAATCAAGAATCAATTTTGGGGCAGATCCACCCAATCCGTATTCATCACGTGATTTGTGATAGATTAAGAAATCAAATTTAATATGTCATGTTGATACTTAGATCAACAATTTTCTTGATACAGATTTAATATCTATTGAGACCGTTATAGATTGAGTTTTTTTGTTATCGTTATTTCCAACTTTTGTCATTAGATTGTGTTAGCGGGTTGAAGTGTATGGAATTCTTATTTTATATTTTTCTTTATCTTTTATTTAAATAATTAGTGATATAATGAAAATTTTAAGTAAGAATTAAAATGTTAGTACGTAGAGTGTTAATAGAGATATAACTCGACAAAAAATAAAAAGTTAGAGCTCCTATGCGCGCAAAAAATGACGAAGACAAATTTGTATAGAAATTGAAAGATTGAGGATCTTTAGTGAAAATAAAGAATTAATGGTATTATATATATATATATATGTATTTATAGGGTCAATGGTGGAAATTAAAAGATTGGAGATGAAAAGTAACGTTGATGACATAATACGATAATAAATAAAAGATTAAAACTCAATAGGCCAAAAAAATATAGATAAAATTAATACAAAGTTAAAAAATATACCTTTTAATAATATTTGGCTAGTCTAACAGTTCTTTAGGACTCTAGACTCTCTCTCTTCATTATTTAAAGTTGGGGGAAGGGGGAGTGAGCAGGACATATAGTGGAGTGAGAAAGTGAGAAGAAAGCAACCATGGATAACAGAGCTCTCTTTTTCCTTGTGATCTTCTCTCTTTCAGCTTTGTCTGGTATTTTAGCAGAAAATGAGGAGAGTCCAGGCCTTATAATGAACTACTACAAAGACACTTGTCCACAAGCTGAAGATGTCATCAAAGAACAAGTCAGGCTTCTCTACAAACGCCACAAAAACACTGCTTTTTCTTGGCTCAGAAACATCTTCCATGACTGCTTTGTTGAGGTAACCTCTTTTTAAAATCCCTTTTTCTATATATGTATTAGATCGTCTTAATATTTCTGATCGGTTTTCTGGGTGCAGTCATGTGATGCATCCCTGTTGCTGGACTCAACTAGAAGGGTTTTGTCCGAGAAGGAAACCGACCGGAGCTTCGGGATGAGAAACTTCAGATACATTGAGACTATAAAGGACGCTTTAGAAAGGGAGTGCCCTGGAGTTGTCTCCTGTGCAGATATTCTTGTCTTGTCTGCTAGAGATGGCATTGTTTCGGTAACTTCTTATTTTCTTTTAGTTTTCACTAAGAGCGTTGAGATTTAACAGTACTGGACAGTATCAGAAAAGTAGAGTTTGAGATTTTACTCATCCACTATTATTTTTTCTTCTTTTTTTGAAAAAAGCTTGGAGGGCCATACATTCCCCTTAAAACAGGGAGAAGAGATGGTAGAAAAAGCAGAGCAGATATACTAGAACAACATCTCCCAGACCACAATGAAAGCATGAACGTAGTTCTTGACCGGTTCGCTAACATTGGAATCGATGCCCCTGGAGTTGTTGCTTTACTAGGTAAAGACTCAAAAAGTATGCACGTGTCAGGCCTTTGATCAGAGACGTAACTCTAATATGGTGATCTTTCAGGTGCTCATAGCGTGGGCCGAACCCATTGTGTCAAGCTAGTTCACCGCCTTTACCCCGAGGTGGATCCAGCACTCAACCCCGACCATGTCGAGCACATGCTCCACAAGTGCCCGGATGCCATCCCCGACCCCAAGGCCGTCCAGTACGTGAGGAATGATCGGGGCACGCCAATGAAACTCGACAACAACTACTATAGGAACATATTGGATAACAAGGGATTGTTAATAGTTGATCACCAACTAGCCACAGACAAGAGGACCAAGCCCTATGTGAAGAAAATGGCCAAGAGCCAAGACTACTTCTTCAAGGAATTCTCTCGTGCCATCACCATTCTCTCTGAGAACAGCCCGCTTACGGGCACGCAGGGTGAGATTAGAAAGCAATGCAATCTTGCTAACAAGCATAACTAGAAAGCTTATTATGCGGCCGTCGTACTCATAGCTGGCGCTCGGTTAGACCCGGTGGCTTAGCTTGTTGTTGAGGTTGTTGGGCTCATCCCCTTTTGTTCCTTGTGTTAATGAGGAAGAACAGGGTGAGAGAAGAAAATAAGATGGCATTTTGCTTAGTTTGGAGTTTGGTTTATGATGATGATGTGGGCACGGTGAATGTTGGTATATGTAAGGATTGATGGTGGTGACGGTGTATGTGGATGCACTTTAGTGAAGATGTTTGTTGAATATTAAAGCAATTTCCATAACGCTCTTATAACTACACATCTAGCTAAGCTTAAAAGTTACTTTTGACCAGCTTTGATGACACATAACGCTAAACGTTACAAACATATCATTACTATAACGATGCAATTTCCGTAACAATCTTATAATAACGTCTAACTAAGCTTAGAAGTTACTTTCGACCAGCTCTGATGACACACAAGGCTAACTCTGCAAACATATCATTACTATAACAATGCAATTTCCAAAACGCTCTTATAACTACATCTGACTAAGCTTATAAGTTACTTTGGACCAGCTCTAATGACACATAACGCTAAACGTGTCGTTATGTAACTAGGAGACAAGATTTTGTTCAAAATTTACCCTCTTCCATTGGCGGTCCGACTATGGAAACAAGGCCGGATTCCTTAAAGAGATCGGTCTCTAATCACAGATTAACACTTTACCTAATACACACTACATGACAGCATCTAATTGGAAACCAGGCTCAGTAAATAACACGGCCCTGATTCCTTAGAAATTTCCCTTCCATTGGATCCAGCAAAAACCATTACCCCAAGAAAAGCAACAAAGCAAAGAAAGGAAAAGGGCACTCAAAATGAAATGGTAGGGTGGGAATTCAATTCAATGGTACATAAAAAGGCGAGATTCCCTTTAGAAAACATGCATGATTTTATCCATATACATGTCTTCTTGTGGACAAGTGTGTGATGGTGACAAATAAATAAATGCTAGCAGTTGAAATCAAGACATAGAAATTGCCCCAAACAGATAACCAGAATCTGATAGAAATTAAATAATTTGAGGTGCCTTCAAGTGTGTTTATGAACTCCACATGGCCCGTAACGGGCTTGATATTTTATATCGATGTCATGTTGATTTATATAAATTTAGATAAATTAGAGTCGCGGAGAAAAACATAAGGGCTGCTAATTCAACTTGCCGAACATCTCAAGATCGGAAGAGCGTCGTTAAGGATGGAAGTGAGCATGCACAAACAAACATATAAAGGGGGAAAAATGCAATCTGAGCTAAAATCCCTTATAAAAACTCCCAAATGAACTCCCTCTCGTGTAAATGAGTCCCGAAAAATGTTGAAAAAATATTGGCATCGGCGCTAAAAGAGCTTCACCTGCTGCTGAGTTCCACTTCTCATCATTGTACAAAACTCATCGTAATTGATCCTCCCGTCCTATAAAACGCAACATTATATGCATGATAATCTTGTTAACTATAAATGTATTACTAAGTCGAGCATACTTACATTATCTGCATCCACTTCTGAAATTATTTCCTTTATCGTTGCCTCATCACCCATACCATACTCCTTCATAGCAGTTTCGAGTTCGTCTCTTGTGATATAGCTGACACAACGTTAACAAAAATACAAAGAAATTAAATACTTGATAACTAAAAAAACCAAATTACAAAGTTGTTAAGCTTAACCAGATATGCTTTCAACCCTACGTCTCGTGTCTTACCCACTGTTATCCTTGTCAAAATACTGAAAGGCTTTGTACAGATGCTCGTCTCTTTCGAGCTTATGCCTGTGCATCGTGGCAGTAATAAATTCAATGTACTCAATTGTCCCGTTGCCATCCACATCAGCCTGAAGATGAATAGTTAAGCCGAGGAAGCACTCAGAACAAATATTGGTCGAAAGAAATTTTTCCAGTAATCAAGTGAGACTTACAGCTTCCATGAGTTGTTTAATTTCAGCTTCTGAGAGCTTGGAGCCAAGCCGAGTCAATCCCGATTTCAGTTCTTCATATGTAATTGTGCCACTCTTGTCCGTGTCCATATTAGTGAACATTGCTTTACGGCCTTTAATTTCTTCTTCGGATAAATTTTGAGCAATGACCTGCACAAATCGCCAAATGCAGCACAAGTCAAGATGATAATTTTGAACGAAGAAATCATCTTGATTCATACTTATTTCCAAATGAATCAATAAAACAATAGATTACCTTTAGTGCAAGTTTTTTGAACTTATTCATTGCCCTGAATTGCTTCATTCTAGATAGCACGGCACTATCTATTGGCTTGTCAGGTGCTTGTCCCTTAATCCACGGGTGCTCTGAAAGAGAAAATATTACATGAACTTGACAAACTGCCTAATTTAGTTCACAAGCAATATTCTTTTGTAGGTAAAATTTTTTTAATGCCACAAGATGTTTGATACGCAATTCAAGAAATTAAAACTAAGCTCAGTATGTTCACAGTTGAGAAGACAAGTGAACATACAAATAGGCTCCATCTTTCAATAAGTTGGTACTTGTCCAAACAAAGCAAAATGAAAATGCGGGTAATGAAACATAGATCTTCATGTGCAAAAGAAGTGTATTTCAGAAAGTATTTAAGTTCATAGTAATATTACCTAGTACTTCTGCTGAAGTAATTCTCTTTTTTGGATCCTTTGTAAGCATCTTTTCAACAAGATCTTTGGCACTGTTCGATATTGAGGGCCATGGCTCGCTAACAAAGTCAATGTCCTCTTTCAGTATAGCGTCAAATATCCCCTTTTCGTTTTCTGGATCAAAAATATCAGCGATCAACAACAGAATCACCGAAAAGCTACATGGATATTGATATTTTTTATCGCACTTGGTAATTCGTCTTACCAGCCCAAAATGGAGGCACCCCACTGAGTAGGATGTACAAAATAACACCTGCACTCCACACGTCTATTTCCTTTCCGTAACTTCGCTTCAGTACTTCAGGAGCAACATAGTATGCACTACCGACTAAATCCCGGTAGACTTTCTCTGAGATTGATGAATGGCAGGACATCCAATTGTGTATGCAAATTATGGAAACAATGGATGAATAGCATACAAAATGAATATGACAATAATGAAACATTTTACAGTAATACAACAATGAAGAAAATGTTTAACGAAGATATAAATTGAGAACAATCCACCCAAGCACGTCGATACATATAGAGGATCATGGATTACTCTGGACAAAAGTTATACAAAACATTTGTTCACATTTCTGAATGTTCTCTCCACTATGAGATTACCTCATCAAGATTTTGTCAGAATTATTTTTTGACTGTCTTGCCTTATTAATTTTATGACAAGGTCGGTTAGATGGTGCACACCTTCAAGAGAGCTTCAAGTTATTCTCCATCGACTTCTAAAACTCTACAAGAAACATCATTTGGCTCTGCCTTCACCATGTATGGTAAACAAAAATGAACTAAATTTTCAAGTCGCAGTTAGCAAAGTTTACAATAAAATTCTTGTTTACATTAATCAAAATTTAAAGTGACAATGACCTTCCAGTTTCATGTTTGCAAGGCAGGCTGTTGCCCTTCGAATAAAGTGTTGGAGCAATCAATGTATAAACTAAACACCAGAACGACATCGAATAAACACAACCTACGGAACGATAAAATCAGCAGCAATATCATCCAAATTTCCGAATCTTATCCATTATTCAACACAAAAATATCAGCACACTCTAACCTATAGTGGTCCTTCTAACGTTAGTGTTAAATGAAATATGTAGCTAGAAGAGGCTATAGCCATATGTTCTTTATCTTGATGTCAAATACTAATCATTATTCATAATGACAAGTGCAGAATTGGAAAATTCAGAACCACAACTTACCCTCTTCGATGAAAACAGAGAGCCCGAAATCAGTTGCTTTAAGCATGGAATTGGGTTCCTTACTGGCGAGCAAGAAATTCTCCGGCTTGAGATCCCGGTGCATCACCCCCATAAAATGGCAATGGTGAACCACATTTATAATCTGCCTACAGAGATCAGAAGCAGCTCTCTCAGAATAATGGCCCTGAGCTATAATCCTATCAAAAAGCTCCGATCTCACCAGCACATAATTCCATCACTAGATGAACTGATTCCCTATCCTCATAAGCGCCCTTGAATTCCGCAATATTTGGCTGCCCACTCAAATGCTGCATTATATGAACCTCCCTTTTCATATCCTCTTTATCACTCTTACTCACAAGCTTCCTTTTCAGATCGATTTGCAGGCATAAGTATGCCCGCTGACATTCTCTTTACAGAGGTAAGTAACCCCAAATTGGCCTCTTCCCAATTCTTTCCCAAGTGTGTATTTTGACCTCACATCCTCAAAGCGCTTTCCTAAAATGTTATTGGGTTCTAATCTTTGAACTGGATTCTGGGGTTGAGCCGGTGGATCAGGGTGGAGGGCCGGTGGTTTCTGCGGTGGCACCTGGTGTTGCTGTTCAGGCTGAGGCTCCGGGGTGAACTGGCTTGGTTTTTGGGCATTTTGATGGATTTGTTCATATCCTGGGGATGAGTGATAATTCTTGCTGAAACATCCACCCATTCTATACTCAGCAGATAATCAAGATTGAAATTTTCAACAGGGATTTCGTGAAAAAAGTCTGATAAGTTATTCTCTTGATCACACTGATCCTGGAAAAAAAGAAATGGTTCTGTTGGGGAAAAAGGTTTTCAGAAAATGTGGGGCAAAACAAAAAAAAAAAAAAAGTTACAGACCAGAAGATTTTTGCGATTTAAGAAAAACCCAGATCAGATATTCACCGATCGAGTTAATTTATGACGGAAATATGTTGAAATTGTTGTTTTGAAAACTTAAAAAGCCACAAGACTGCTGTCTGTTGACTGGTGAATCTGTTGTTGGCGAAGTTTTCACACTTTATTCTGTGTCCCTGAAACAAAACGTGTTTTTCCCATTATTTTTTTCCTTATTTTCCTTAATTATTTAAGGAAATATTTCATATTTCTGGCTACAGTCCAGTCCTGTAAATAATTGGTACATACATATCCGCACTATTCATTTTTGTTTGGTAAATGTCACGATTCACGCCTTCAAATTTAAGTGCTAGTTTGATTTTTGTCCTTCCATATTATAATTTTACTTGTCGCTGATTTAATTACTAATTTGACAACTATTCAACTATTACCATATATTTTAAATTTTAATTAAATCTGCACCACTCATTTCAATTCATTACTCCCCCCGTTCCATAAAAATAGTCCTTTAGGTAATTTTACTTAGATTAAAGATTAATAGGTAATATGGTTAGAACATTTAATTTTACCTTATTTTACCCCATATATATATATATATATCTTTGTATCATTAATTGTTTGAAATATTTTCAACACATAGATAGTTGAATAATAATATTTAATTAAGTGCACATATCAAAATGAAATATTAAATACATGTTCAACACGGTAAGTGGACTATCTTTTATTGGACGGACGAAAATGAACTAGTGGACTATCTTTTTTAGACGGGAAAGTGTAATTTAATCCTCATAATAATGAGAAACAAGCACTAAAAATGAATAAGATATTGACACTGTACAATAATGATTTAGAGTTCACAGTGAGTCACCGTGAAAAACTCCGCCTTTTGTGGTTAGCTCACCCTTCTAAGATTACAACCTTTTTTTGTACAAGCCATTGTAGCATGTGTCACCGCCAAGGGTATGATAATCGGCATCATCCTCATTTTCCTTCTGCTTGTTATCGATGGTTGGTTTTCTTTTTTTCTATAGAACTATATAGGGCTATATAAAGGAGTCTGATTAATAATAACAACAGGTACATGCATGAAATTACATGTTATTATTTCGCGAAATCACATGTGATTTCATAACTTGACTTGACTTTTTTTTTTTTTTTTTGTAATCGAGCTCCATATACAGAGCATGATCTGACTGAATAAAAAAAGTGCTATTTTGTTTCCTTGCTTAAGTATATTAGTGACTAAAATCAGATGGCTGCAAATAATAATATCTACTTGTAAATTAGTTTTTCTAAGATCAAATGCAAAGGGTAATTTATAACTACTGTTCCTAACCTTTCAACTTTGTAAGATTACGTCCCAACATTTAGTTTTCTTTCTGAAGATCCTCAACCTTTCAAAATCGTTACATCAAATGTATCTCAGATGGAAACCGTTTATTCCTACGTTAATTTTGAGTGTATTTTTATAAAATACACAAAAAAATAATTAGTTTAATGTTTAAAAAAATGTTAAAAAAAGGAAGACACCCTCCCAGAAATGAAAGCACCTTTGGCTGGCATTGACTCCGGCAGCTAAAGGTGTTGCTATTTCTGGCAGCACGGAGGGAAGACTCGCCCCTTTTTGGCCGCCCGGCAGCGAAAGGTGCTGCCATTTCCTGCAGCACAGAGGAGAGACTCGCCCCATTTTGGCCACCATTTCTGGCAAAAAATGGGAGGAGTATCCTCCCATTTTGGCTGTCATTTCTCCAGCCAAAAGGGGGGAGCTACCAGAAATGGCAGTCAAAGGTGTTGCCATTTCCGACAAAAAAATGGGTAGACTCTCCCTCTTTTGGCTGCCACTTTGTCAGCCAAAGGAGGCGTGTCTCCCCCATTTTGACTGCCATAAAGGGGGAGTCTCCCCCCGTGCTGCCATTTTCTGTAGCCCTGGGGGTCTCCCCCTTTTTTCAAAATTTTTAAATGTTAAAATAATTTTTTTTTGTATATTTTACCAAAATACCTCCAAAATTAACGAAAGAATAAATGGTTTCCGTCCGAGGGACCTTAAGTATAACGACTTTGAAAGGTTGAGGACCCCTAGAAGGAAAACTAAAAGTTAGGGACGTAATCTCAACAAAGCTGAAAGATTGAGGATGGTAGCTGTAAATTACCCAATGCAGAAAACAAGTTATTTCAAGTTGGTCTGAAAAATATGGCAAAGCCCGATTAAAGAAACTGAACTGGATATCATGAATCCCCGCGAATGCCTGGATGGGATTTATTTATTTTTTTTTAAAGACGTGGATGGGATTGAAACTCGGGGTGAAACAGCCAATTGATACTTGGTTGACATGACAGTTAGTCGATAATCATTGGTGAAACACCCACTCGATAGTTGCCTGTCGATACCGGTTATGCAACACCCACTCGATAGTTGTCTGTCGATACCTGGTGGTGCAACACTCACTTGATGCTTGCTGGTCAACACTTGGTGGTGCAAACGTTTTGATAATCGAGCGAGATGATCTTAAATTAAGAAAATAAAAATTCATTCAAATTAATAAAAGAAAATAATAATAAAGTGAAAAATTAATTTCTCCGAAAAGAAAAAAAGGTTTAGTTCAATTAAAAAAAAAAGGTATTTTTGCAATTGTTGGAATTGTAAGGTACTTTTGATACCTCACCTTTGTTTTTAGGGTATTTGTCTAAAGATCCCATCCACTGGATCTGGACTATTAAGTGGCTGTTTGATTCTCATTATTTTCATTGACTTATAGTGAAAAATTATAATGAAGTGAAATGAGTGATGTAGATTGGAAATTTTGAAATTTATAATTATAAATAAGTAGTTGTCAAATCAGTGATAAGTGAGATTATAATGTGTTTTAAAAAAGAGAATCAGACACCTTCTAAATCCATCAAAATAATTGGCCCAAAATTGATATCCAAACTGTTGCTTTTTACATGTTGGCTTTTTTAATTTTCAGTATGTCAAGAATTGTGTAAGGAATATTTTGGGTGGCGATTGGAACAAGTGGTATAGTGATTGGGAATTCACGTTTCGGACAGAAGATTTCGAATTCGAATCACACTTACCCTTCATCTACTATCCCTCAACTCCCCTAAATCCCCTCGTATCAAAAAGAAATATTTTGTGTTTATATTGAATTTATTGTGTTACCAAAATATTCCTTGTCTCTTATTATTACTACACACATTATATCGGTCTCCAAAAGATTGTCCTATTCTTTTTTATGCATAAATTAAAAAAATTCGTTAATAGTATTAAAAAAGTAAATTTTAACATCATTTTCATATTACACCATTTTATTTATTAATTATCCACTTTAGTAATTCTATTTTTTTCCAAATATACACATTAAATAGGGTTTGTGTAAGAGAACTAATATTTCAATTATTTTTTAAAAAGAAAATATGATTGTTTTTTTCAACAAACAAAAAGGAAACCTGGACCATTTTTTTTAATGGAGGTAGTATTTAGTAAGATTTTTTTGGGATCATATGTACTCATGGGGTAAGAATTATATTTTTATCTAAAATTTCTTTTATAATGTGATATGATAGCTAGTTAATATAATTATTATCTATTTACATCTTTCACTATTTAAGTTTAATATTTAAGATATATATATATATGTATAGACACACACCATCTTAAACTTAAATATATCGTGAAAAAGAAAAGAGTGGAAAATATATTTTACGACTAATATATTTTACAACTTTGGCAGGTAGGTCTTCACCAAGTTACACATCCATGCGAAGTAGAGAGTATATTTCCGAAACAGAGGCTACAAGAAGAATATCTCAAAACTCTGTAATGCAAAATTTATGCGACGGCACAACACTTGTTGTATTGAAGATATTTGTTGGTTGAATAAGTTCACGTGAAGCAATAGCAGATCTAGCAATTTAATTTACATAGACTGTAACACAAAAAATTACAAATATAATTGGGCTAATATAAATTTTTAAAATTTTTTGTATATGAATTTAAAAAAGGAAAAATTCGGGCCAGCAGAGGGGCTAGATCCGCCCATGACATGAAGAGAGTGTTGATTCAAGAGTTGAAGCAATAGTTAGAGATAGTAGGAAGCTGTTTGAAAATTGGCTTCACACGCACACCTCAAAAGACAAAAATTAAGGAATTTTTATGTATAAATTTATTTTGCCCTGAGGGGCTTTTGTACGTGAAAATCTGGTGTTTCGCCCACACTTAATAGTAATCATCTTTCAAGAATATGTAAGACCACATTATCAAATTATACATATTCATACATCTTGATTCTTGAAAGAGTTATGACAATATGTGACATTCACCACTCATGAACTTAAACTGTGGTGTGTTCTTTTTGAATTCATTTTTAATTTCATGTTTATGTGCAATTTAAAGAAAAAATGGCTTTCTTTTTATCAATATTTGTAGTTATTTGCATTGAAAAGGCTCAAAATGAAAAATAAAATAGCTAGCATTTTTTTTATTTTTTAAACAAAATTTCTTCATATACACTTTCTAAACATATAAAGTAAATTTTTTTTTTTAAAAAGAATACAAATCTTTTTTTTTAAAGAATAATCCTAAATAGAACGAGCCTTTTAATATATATATATATATTTTAGCTATCTCTTTGGCCAATCTATATATCTATATCTATATATATATATATATAAGCAGCGTTTATCTAGCTCAATTGATTGTCAGGTTTAATTAGAAATAATTTTCCCACTCATTATCTGACTTCTTTTAAAAACCAATTTACTGACGTCATTATTCTATTATTATTATTATATTTTTTCTTATTGTTATATTTTTCTTTTTAATCATTTAATTTAATATTTTAATTTTGAGACTCTATCTATATATTACATTTTAGTTAAATATATCTCACATTTGCCTAATCTATATATATCAAAGCAGAGTTTGTCTGGGTCAACTAATTGTCGGATTCAATTAGAAATAACTTTCCCCCATTGTCTGGCTTCTTTAAAAAAATCAATTTACTGTCGTCATTATTCTATTATTATTATTATACTTTTTCTTATTATTATATTTTTCTTTTTAATCATTTAATTTAATATTTTTATTTGAAACTCTATCTACATATTACATTTTAGTTAAATATATATCTCACGTTTTCCTAATGAGTTTGAATTACATAAAAATAGATAATATATCAATATTGATTTCAATATTATTATACTTTTACTTATTATTATATTTTTCCTTTAAATCATTTAATTTAATATTTTTATTTTGAGACTCTATCTATATATTACATTTTGGTCAAATATATCTCATATTTGTCTAATGGATTTCAATTTTACTTTGTTCGATTGTATAGTTTCATCATTTTATGTTCTCTACTCTATTGTATTTTATTTTGTCAACATAATATGACAGTGAAACGTACGACTGTGAAGTATAGTCTGTCCGTGAAACACAGGAGTGTGAAACTATTATAGATTATGCTATCGAATTTTATTGTCGTTAAAGGAAATTAAAAATAAGAATTAAATAAAAAAATCATTGGTTCAATTATTATACTTTCCTTATTGTTATATTTTTCTTTTGAATCATTTAATTTAATATTTTTACATTCAGACTCTAACTACATTTTACATTTTAGTTAGATATATCTTATATTTACCTAATAGATTTGAATTAGATGAAAATAGATAATATATCAATCTAGATTTTAATATTATTATTATTATAATTTTTCCTTATTATTATACTTTTCCTTTTAATCATTTAATTTAATATTTTTATTTTCAGATTATATCTACGTATTACATTTTGGTTAGGTATATCTCATATTTGTCTAATGAATTTCAATTTTTCTTTGTTCAGTTATATAATTTTATGATTTTACATTCTCCTACTCCATTGTATTTTACTTCGTCACTATAATATACCTGTGAAACACACGGGTGTGAAGTATAATATGTCTGTAAATGCACGAGTGTGAAACTAATATAAAATTATGCTATCGGATTTTATTGTCTTTAAGGGAAATAAAAAATAAGAATTAATGAAAAAATTATTGGTTTAACGAGATGGCAATGGACTAATAACAAGAATTTAAAATTATGTCACCAAAATAAAAAATTGATTGTATGTTAATTGCAAACATAGGATACACATTAATTTCATATAAGTATTTATAGTTTCTTTATGACATTAAACCTAACAAAAATAATTATGTTATATTTTATGTAAGAAACTCCTTTAGAGCTTTACCGGTGCAATGCACGGGTGGAAATCTAGTTAATTTATTAACTTGGAGCTTTGTTTGTAATTTTTTTTTTAAATTTTCAATTGTGGATGGAAAAAAATTCTCTTACAAAAATGCAAAAAATAAATAAACACATATGAAATCAAAGATGAACTCTACAACAGAAATATGAGCTGAGAATGTAATTGCCAAAAATAAAAAATTAAAACAATGGTAAGGACCATTTGCACAATAATGTCTAGCTAGAGTCCCACTTTGTGCACCAATTACCCTAATGTTCGATTGAATATATATATATATATATATCTTACCAGTCGACTAATTAAAAAATAACGTACCTTTTTATAATTACCACTTGTTCCTTCTAATACTTAAAAGAGAGAGAGAGAGAGAGAGAGTAACCCTTGCTTGGCATGGGGCAGTATATTCTAAAAAGATCATATAATTAAGCATCATTTAGACGACGTTTATATATACTCAAAGTTTAGACTCAATTTATCATGCATTGCGCTTTAATTATTACACATTTCTCGCTTAAGCTAGAAGATAACATTTTTCCACATATTACTCTTTTTAGAATATTGGTGAAGTGTGTATATCTACTTTCTAGCATTTGTATAACAAATGCTAGAATTTAAGGAGAAGTGAACAGAAAATAGGGAACAAGTTCCGCCAATATTGGCTAGGTGAGAGTATGTAGTCGAATAACCTCAATAATTGATATCTTTTTTCCTTTTCAAATCAAGAATTCATTTCAATTGTGCTTCACACATATTTTCATTGTTATGAATCATGACTATCACCACGTGAATGCAACTGAAACGTCATTGTTGAAGGTTTTTGCATGTTTGGATATTCTAGGAAAAATTAGATTTTACGATTTGGTAATAAACTTTTTAGACACTTGAAAACGGAGTTAATTATCTGAAATGACATTGTACTTTTAAAAAGTTATCTCAAATGTCACTGTACTTTAAAACTTACCTGAAATACCACTGTACTTTTAAAAAGTTATCTCAAATGCCACTGTACTTTAAAATTCACCCGATATGCTACTGAACTTGTGAAAGTATTATCCCATTTGCCACTCCAGTTAAAAAATGTAAAGGACTTAATGACATGGCGAACGAAATTTACCATGTAATATCTTGACTGTTATTTTTTTAACCGAGTATTGACGTAGCGGCAAACGAAATAATATTTTCACGAGTTTAGTAGCATATGAGGAAAATTTTGTAAAGTACAATGGTACTAAAACTTTATAAAATTTTAAATTTCGTAAAGTACAATAGTACTAAAACTTTATAAAATTTTATGAAACTTTCCTTTTATGCTACTAAATTTGTGAACATATTATCTTATTTGCCACTACGTCAAGACCCGGTTAAAAAAAATAATTGTTAAGATACCATATGGTAAATTTCGTTAGCCATGTCATTAAGTCCGTTATATTTTTTAACGGGAGTGGCAAACAGGATAATATTTTCACAAGTCTAGTGGCATATAGGGTGAGTTTTAAAGTACACTGACATTTGAGATAACTTTTTAAAAGTACATTGACATTTCGGGTAAGTTTTAAAGTACAGTAACATTTGAGATAACTTTTTAAAAGTACATTGACATTTTAAGTAATTAACTCCTTGAAAACGCTTTAACTAGTCAAAAACGATAAAAATTATCTCATGCTCCCCAGTTGTGATTCAACATGCATGTATACAAACATTGATAGTAGAACACGTTATGTGTATTTGAACTAATATTGAAGAAGAATTAGACCCAAAAAGACTAATCGTCATTTGCAAGTCTAACTAGCGTGCAACTGCCCATAATTATTACTTACTAAAAAGGTCTTAACAAGGGTCAAACTGATCATTTGGTCGTGACCTGAACAGGGTTGGACACTAAATGTTATAATCCCAATTTTTTTATACAGTTATCAGTCTATTTGCTATTTTATCCCGTACATATATATAGGGTTTTCTACAGTACTATTTAAGTATACTCTGAATCTTTTTCGTCAATTTTACCACAGTTCGAATGTTCTAGTGTGTATTGTGTTCTGTTGCGTCAAATCATGGTTTATTCGAGAATCACAACAATCAACAGCCAATTACATAAAAACACCTAAACTGCGTAGATAATAATAAAGACAATTTATTTTTATTTTTTCAACTAGTTACAATAGTGGGGTCCAAAAACCCACTTGTTGTGAATATTAATGATAATGGTAGTGATTATTAATAATAATAAATGATACTATTTTAAAAGGAAAACCTGGCAGGAATATAGGTATTGACAACGATTTAAATTGGAATTAAACAATTTTCTATAATTGAATGATCTTTGATTATTTTTTAGTTACCTTCTTCCCTCTTTACAATGTAGTAGCTTTGTACTCTAATGTTGACAAAATGACTAAAAGGAAAAAATCTATTTTACTAACATGGTGGAGGGTATTTATAGAGATAAATGACTAAGTGGAGCACTTCAGGACATGCCTTCCACCTGTCTGGTCCGAATGATAGGTGGTGTTTACGTGTATCTGGTCACCACCCACATGTATGATTAGAATCGCTCGTTTCCAATAATTGGCTTAGTTCGGCTCTAATGAGTTCGATGGATATATCTGACCGACCTGTGAGGTCAGTTCCCTCATTAACAATTGCCCCCTCGGGTTCACTCCCTCTTGCAAGTGATGGGGGTGAACTCGACCATACGTCGGTTCAGGGTTATGGGACACGTGTCGACTCGCTGGTGGTGGATTCGTATGGTCGTGATCGGGAATCGCAAAAGGGTGGCAGCAATTAATGATGACCCTTGTACTTCTTAGAGTTTTAGCATAATAAAAGAACGCTCCTTCGTTTAGTCCCTCCCCTTTGCTTCTTTCGTTTCCTCCGGTAGAGATATCCATCCGATGTCTTCCACCTTTCTCTTCCAGAATCTTCCTAAGTGATTTCCAGGTAAAAACCGGTTTTTGCTCTTTGCATTTCAGTAATTTTAACCTTTCCCACCCATTCCGTTAATCATGAGTCAAGAGGGTGAGGCGCATTCACCAAGGGACTCTGGCAACTCTGCCGTCGTTACTGTAGTACGACGGCTGAAGGGGGAAAAAGGAAAGTGGAGGAAGTCGTCTCGGGCGAATCGTCTGGAGAGGAAGTCGCTTGGTCGACTATGAATCTCTCGAGGGGTTTGGAGGGAAATGGAAGGTGCAATGTTGGCCGAGGAGGGGGAAAGCTCCGAGACGTTTCCCTTGGCAATTAGGATTCCCAGCGGAGGGGTAGAAAGGGAAGATGGATGGCAACGTCCACCTTCTTGAGCGGGGCCATATGCATCGCCCTTCTCTTGCAAAGACCTTCCGTCTGTCGCTACCGAGCAGAGTTGCATTATTGGAAAAGGAAGTATAGGATTCCCGACTCGGTGCACTTCTTTCTACCCTATTTTTCAGAAATGGCGGATTGGCCTCCAAAAGGTTGCGTGACAGCGAACATGCGAATGTTGGAAGTTGGAGTCCGGTTTCCACTTACCCCTAGTAGCCGACCTCCTCAAAGAGTGGGGGCTTGCACCCAGTCAGATTGCTCTGAGCGGGTGGAGGGTAATTACGACTTTCTTCATATTATTTGCACAGTCAGATTACCCCAAACCGACCTTTGACGAGCTGAACTACCATTATGATTCATGGCGTGCGACGGAATGGGGTCTGGGTGGTTCTACTTTATGAAGTGTAAAGATCGACAGACGTTAATTACCTACCGACCTGAGTTGGTGAAGGACTGGAAATATAGGTGGTTTTACGTTGGTGGGGATTGGGCACTACCGAGCCATCCCAATGATAGACCTATTCCTGTTTTATACCGACCTAGGCGCAGTAAGTATTAGCCTTTTTTGGGATTTGTACCCAAAGGTTCTCTAATACTTATCGTTTTTTTTCGTTTTCAGGGATTCCAGTACCAGAGGTCGGCACTAAATATTTGAAGCACGTGGATGTCATCGCTGCACAAGGTGGTCTGCATAGCTCGTCGAAATTCCTACTGACTGAGGAGAATTTATTCCGAGCCAGCCTGACATCCGTCTCTCCGTCCGATGTTTTAGCTCCAGTCCCAAAAGGTACTGCATCTATTAGCTTTAGTTAAGGACATCTAGGAATCAGAACTTTGACTAACTCTCTACCTCGTTTATCCAGCCCCTCGCATCCCTCGTAAAATTCAAGTTGTGGAGAGGAGGATGCCGCCCAAGGAACTGACAATGGCCCAAAAGGTCGCAGCCCGAAAGGCCAATTCTAAGAAGGAGCAAGTGGCCCCTTCTCACGCTCTTCCGATCTGGAAAGAGAAGAGGTGAGGAGCGCCGATCCGGGGAAGACGTGCAACGTCGACGGACATCTCCAACCCGTCGTTCAGAGGTTGGTGCCAGATTCGAGGGTGCCGAGTTGCCGAGGTCTAGCCAAAAACTCCCCCTGCTCATCTCGGGAATCAGTCGGACACATTGACTCCGCTCTCTGAGCCGAGCTGGTTGGGGGTCTACCCTATGAGGTCCCAGGTAGCGGAGAAACTGAAGGAGCAGTTCCCAGAATGCTACCTGGAGTACTACAGGACTTCGTCCCCTATGCCCTTGACCACAAAGAACCTTCCTCGCTCCGTTCAGTGGGCCATGGAGGTGCCAGCTCGGGCTTGGAACGTACAAGAGGAGTCCATGTCCTACAAGATGACTATGGAGGACACTGTGGCTTCCTCAATAGCATACATGGCCTGAGCGTTGAATTATCAACAGAAGGCCCTTGTGATGGCCAGGGACAAGGAAGGGGAAGTTGATAACTTAACCGAGAAGTTGGCTCGTTCTGACTCCAACTTGAGGGTGGAGGCCGGTAAGCGGCATAAAGCGGAAGCCGAGCTGAAGAGACTAATGGCTAAGTATCTTAAGATGGAAAAGCTTGCGATGGCTGAGAAGTCATCTCGGGAGGGCTTGGACAAATGCCACGCTGTAATGCCCCAAATTTAAGAAACTTGGAATGCTAACTGATCTTTAAAATTAACTTAAAATGCGGAACTTATAACAAAATAATTAAATGTGAAAAATCTCATTAACGAACAACAAAGAATCTTGTCCAAAAATAAGTGGAGTTTTAACAATTAAATAAAAGAATAATTTGAAATCCTAGAAACATTTAATATAAATTTCAAGTTATGTTTCTAACAGCCTTCGTCCGTCGTCCCGCCACCGGCTCCAAAACCTGAAAGTGTTAGTTTGAAAGAATGAGTATAAAAATATACTCAGTAGACTCTAGTGCATATTAATCAATTCATATAATAAATATGACATGTAACATGCAAATAATTCTTTCTTTCTTGGAAGGATCTTGTCTTGTCTTTGAGAACAGATATTCTCGTTCTTATGCATTAAAGCAGATGCGCGTATCATAAAAAGATCTTAAGCATATATGCATTCTTTCTTAAGCATATAATAATATGCAAACTTTCTTGTAATCACATATTTTCACATAACATTTATCACATAAATCAATTAATAATGCGCAATACTTTAAGAAAACATTTTATAAATTTAGAGTCTACCTTAAGCTTGTGAGTTGAGCTACTTTGAGAGAAATCTACTCGTCTATTACTGTTCGCTCCTCGTCTAGCCAAAAAGAAATTTAAATTATCTTAGAATTACCAAAGTAATTATTTATGAAAAGGAAATATAAACTTTGAGGACTCAATTAAAACTCTGAAATAGTTTGGGACTGACATAATGCTTTTCAAAAGGTTGGGGCTGAGACTGACAAGACCAAAGCTCTTGGGACCAATTTAAAATATGCTCAAAATCTAGGGATTGAAATTGGAACACTATAATTGTTTTGGGGTAAAAGATACCCTAAGAGATAGTTTTGAGATGCTTAGCAGTCAATAAAATTTCTAGGATTGAAAAGACTCAAAACTGGACTTAGGGACTTGGGATGCAAATAATATCCTATTAAATCCTAATCCCCAACTATTCTTGCCCCAAATTGAGGAGCAACTGGACGGAGGCCGATGGCAGTAGAGGTGCACGAGTGGTCAAGGCTGGGTTCGGTCGAGAGTTGGGTTCAAGGGCTAAGGGACATGGGCGACGTTTTGGGTTAGAAGATTTGGTTTTCAAGAGTGGTTCGGCCGAGGCTTGAGGGGTCGAGTAATGGTTTCAATTGGGTTCGGGTGTGGAGCGTTTTAGTGGTAGAGGAATCGAGAGTTTGAGCCGACTGAGAAGGTAACGGTGAGGGCAGCGCGAGACGATGGGTTAGAGTGAATAGAGGGCGGTCGCGGTGAATGGTTCGTGGGGTTCTTGGCTTGATTTCCGGTTTTTGTGAATTTGTTTTGGGTTGAAGGAGTGGTGGTGGCCGACAATGGCATGGCGGCAGTGGCTAGGGATGTTGCCGAGAGCGAATGGTGGTGGGTTGGTGGTGCAAGGAAGCTTCGGCGTAGCTGCTGCAAGCCTGCCGGTGGTGAAGCGGTGATGACGGGGGGTCGTGCAGTGGTGGTGAGGTTTATGCGTGTTAGTGTATGTAGTATATGTGTGGGTATGGATCTGTGTGTATGTACATTTGTGTGTATAGCTTGTGTATCTAACTATTGGTTTAAAGAAGAAAAAGAAAAAAAAAAGAATAGAAGTAATTCACATATTCTTGACTCGAGAATGGAACCAAAATTCGGCTGAAATTGTGTGTGTGTAATGCTTATCATTGAGGGGAGTTTATGGGTTTCAGTTAGTGTTCTAATCCAATTGACTGTTGGATAGGATTTGAAATTGTGTTTGACGTGGGAGAGTAATGTCTTGGAAAAATTGAAATCAATTATATATATGTATATACGTAAAATTTGGAATTTAAGTATAGTGACTTGGTTAATAAGGAATTTATTTGGATTTAAAATAGAATAAAATGGTTTAATATAAATTTAATTAAATTCTTAAAGTATGACTGACTAGACGAGCGCGACTACAATAAATAAGAAAGTAATTTAGGCAAAGTCGTAACGACACGTTTAATAAATAAATAAAAAAATACAAAATTTTATTTTAAAATTTTCCAATCGCTACACACGTAGCCGAACTCGAGAAGAAAACTGAAGAGGTCAAGCTTGCAACCAAGGCCTCAACTGTCGAGGAGTACAAGGCCTCTGAGGATTATAATACCGACCTCAATCTCACTTACGTGGTCGCATATGATGAGATCATCGGGAGCCTTGTCACTCATAAGCCTGGCAATCCGATGGAGTTCCTGCGTAAGGAGCTCGAGACCTATAAAGAGGCGCAGGGGCTGTCTGATAAGATCGGAAGAGCAACGTGCAGCTGAGGAGAGCGGAGCCCCTCCAGTAGAGAATCCAGAGCCTTGACTCCGACCTCAACTTTTCGTAGTTATCTAATTTTTTGTTTCTCTCATTTTTTATGCTGATTTAACAGTCTTGTACGCATCGGATATCGATGTCTTTTGTTTAATGAAATGATTTAAGCATCGTTATGCTTTACTTTTGCATTTTACTTTTCGCGTGCGTATAGAAACATTGATTGTAGCCAGCCTTGCGTTCGGCTTCGTGTTTTCGTATCTGGTGTCGAATTCTATTCATAAACATTAGAGTTCGGTTGGCTATACAATCTCAACATTGTAACAAGAACGAACCTTGTTTTAGTCTCATTGCCTTTTACTTAGTCTCATTGATAGTGAAAGTATGAGAGTTCGGCCTGTAGGCATATTACATAGGGCCGATCTCGCAGGAGTATTTACAATGTGACAAAAATTGACCCTATGAGGTTTCAATACGAAAAGGGTCCTTCACTACTGGTCGTCTAAAATATTTCTTGAGATGCTCAGTGTTCCATGGGGGTGGTAGAGGGTTGCCGTCTAAGTCTTCGAGCTTGTAAGCTGCATTTGCCAATACACCCGCAATCACATTGGGTCCTTCCCAAGTTGAGGCTAATGTCCTTGCGGACACGTCCTTAGTGTTTTGGAATACCCTCCTAAGGACTAAGTCCCCGATATCAAACGCTTGAATTTTCACCTTGCAATTATAATATCGAGCACTTCTCTATTTATAAGCAGCGTTTCTCATAGCAGCTAACTCCCTATTTTCCTCCAAGAGATCGAGATCGGCTTGAATAAGTGTGGGATTGATCCCTTCGTCGAAGTGTTTGACTCTAAAGGTGGGGAATTCCATCTCAACCGGGATCACAGCTTCCATCCCATAGGTGAGGCTAAATGGGGTTTTCCCTGAGGAGGACCTGGCTGTGGTGAAGTAAGACCACAGTATGGCTGGTAACTCGTCTGCCCACTGACCTCTTAGTCCTTCCAACCTTGTCTTGAGGGTGTGCTTGATAACCTTGTTCACCGCTTTTACTTGTCCATTTGATTGGGAGTGGTTAGGTGTGGAGAACTGCTTCCGGATTCTATGCCTTTCGCAGAAGTTTTGGAAGTGTTCGTTATCGAACTGCCTCCCATTATCTGTGACTATGGAATGTGGTATTCCGAAGCGGCATATGAGGGACTTCCACATAAAATTAGTTGTCTTTTGCTCCGTGACCTTGGCCAGGGGTTTTGCTTCTGCCCACTTCGTAAAATAATCGACGGCAACAATGGCAAAACGAACTCCGCCCTATGCCGTCGGTAGTAGGTTGATCAGATCAATTCCCTATTTGGTGAAAGGCCACGGGCTCATCACCAGTGTCAGGTTGGCAGGTAGGTTTCTCAAGAGGGGTGCACATCTTTCGTCGACATGGCTCTGGTCAGGCTTCAGGGTGCCTGCCTTGGCGCCTTTTCTAGCATCTTCTTTATGTCCCCGTTGTTCAGATTGCACCTCTCTCGGGTCTGCTATTCCGGGCTTCTGAGTTTGGTACCGTTGGATTTAGTCTAGCTGTTGTTGCATGCATTGTATGGTTTGAAGGATCTCATCAATTACAAATTGAGATATTGGTGGGGCCGGAATTGAACTAGGAATGGGGGCCGGTTCATCGGCGGGGAGAGGATCTTCATCTCTCTTTGTTCGGGAGAGGGACTTGACTGCATTTGAATGATTGTTGCTCATGGTGGCGAGATCTGTTAACCTGCCCTCCTTCTAGCGCCAAATTGTTGACAACGATTTAGGCTGAAACTAAACCGTTCCCTACAATTGAATGATCTTTGATTATTCTTTGGTTATCTTCTTCCCTCTTTACAAGGTAAGTAGCTCGATACTCTAATGTTGACAAAATGACTAAAAGGAAAAAATCCCCTTTACTAACATGGTGGGGGTATTTATAGAGAGAAATGGCTAAGTAGAGCACTTCGGGGCATGCCTTCTACGTGTCTGGTACGAATGATAGGTGGCGTCCACGTGTATCTGATCACCACCCATGTGTATAATTAGAATCGCTCGTTTTCACTAACTGGCTTAGTTCGGCTCTGTTGAGTTCGGTAGATATATTTGACTGACCTCTGAGGTAGGTTCCCTCATTAACAATAGGTATCATGAATTTGTAGCCTTGATCAAACCTCTGAATTTGATGGTTAAGTGCAACAAATTTGGTGATAATACGCTAGGAATCATAGTGGAATTTGAGCCCCACGATTGTCCCACCAGTGCACTCTTAGCCCCTCAATACGTCAGTCTAACTATAGAGAGTTAATTTCTTCTTTATAGAATAGAAAAGTGTAACATGGCTTTTTATTATTAGGAATTTAAGAGACCCGCACCCTGATCCTCTAATAATAGGGGACCATGTGACACTTTTTCACTTAATAAGGGAGATGTTAGCTCTTTTTAGAATTTTTTTGAATATGTCACTGCAAGTCCCACTGCCTTTTTTCTTCGCAACTTTCATAGTTGGATGGATTCTTATACTTGATCAGACGAACCCATTTTTAACATTTAATATTCATAATTAGATGACAAAACAACAAAGCAAAAGAAATTTCACTTTTAGCCATTGAACTGAAATATTCTTTCATTAACTCTTTGAAATGTGTCGGGTGTATAAAAATAAAGTCAGTTTTTCTTAGTTAGTATGGTTTTTATGTAATTTATCTTGTCCAGTCGTATTTAATTTCGTGCAATAGATGTCAAAAATTTTGGAGTATCATTGCCCAAAGTAATTTTTAACGATATTTTTTCTGAAAGTAAACACACTCTATATACATTTAATCTTATGCAATCTAAAAAAATGATTTTTGTTGCCAAAGTCAATGACAATATAGAATGATGAACGCTCAAAACTCTCTCTAGATAGATAGATATATATACACACGTATAAAAGTTACGTCCAATTAATGAATCATAGGCCGTATGGGCTTCAATTAATTATGGCATTGCATACAGCTGTGATTTGTCAAGTAATGATGTACCATTAGATATCTGGTGGTAGAGCATTTTCAATGATTTACCGGTTTATAAGTTTGCTTGAGTAGTCTCGTCTTGAAATAGGGATGATAATTTATCCCGACCCGACCAAATACCCGCGGTGCCCTGAACCAAATGGGACGGAAAAATACCGCCTTACGAGTTGACGGGGCGCAATCCGCTGACCCGCTGGGCGGATCTGGCTCACCCAGATCCTCCCCGATCCGTTTTAGTTTAATTTAAAAAAATAGAAAACCCTAATGCCAATAATTTGAAAGAACCGCAGGCAGAATGAGAAGGCAGAACTCGAGAATTAGAACTAGAAAACCCCAAATCCCAATAATTTGGCCTTTGCATTTAGCCTTTTAAATGCTTTATCATGCGTATGACGATAGGTATTATGTTAGACTTAAAGACTTGGAGTCTGAGACTTTATTAGGTTTGTGTTTTTGAGTTTTGTCATTTGTGGTATTTAATTATTTTTAAAAATATTGTGGTATTTAATTATTATCTATAAGTCTATAATTTAGAAATTAGAACATGAGACATTATTCTACTATGTATTAAACTTTAAAGTAGCGAATAGATTACTATTTGTTAATTTTGCAACAAGATTATGTCAAACCAATCAAGTTAGGAAGAAAAATTTACCCAAAAAAATTTTTAAATGGGGCAGATTGTGCCCCGAACCGACCTGAGCCCCCACCCAAACTGCCCGACTCAAAATAGTTGGGGTGGTGGGGACGGGGCGAGATATAATGTTATTGGGGCGGGGTGGGACTGATCCGCCCTGAATTCGCCCTGTTGTCATCCCTATTTTGAAATAGAATATTCCACATTTTTTTCATTAATTAATTAAATAATTTCCAAATAAAACAATATGTTTCAGGAGTATTATACTCCATCCTATGATGACACAGGAATGAACATGTGGATACTAGGGGCCAATTTATTATTAGAAAATGAGCCTTTTTGGTTTTAACACACATGTTCGTTTTTTATTTTTTAAGAGTATCTTATTTTATGAATAATACTATTTATCTAGACTGAAAACTTAGTTATCATTTTTTTATTGGATGTTCAATAAATTAATGCTCCTATATATTTATGCATCTCCACTCATCCCCTAATATAGTAATACCATGGTAAATTGCATAAAGTACTCTTACAGTACAAAAACTTTTTTTTCGAGAAGGAATGGTAATTATAAATGTGGTGCTAAAGCTTCGATAGCATCCAAAAAATGGTTTTATATGTGTGTGCCTATATATATGTATATATATTGTCTATGTATATAATGAGTAATGTTCAAAAATCTCCTGTAGGTTTTGTTACAAAGCTTTCCCTCTTATGTGGATTGTATAGATGTATGCCACATAGACTTGAAATACACGTGGCGTGCATTAATACGTGCCACATGAGGTAAAAAGTTTTGTATCAAAACTTCTTAAAAGTTCTTGAACATTTTCATATATGTAATATCCCTAGTAATTTATATGATCATAATTTTATTATATATTTTACTCTAATTCTTATATGTTCTTTCTTCATTATATATTTCACTCTAATTCTTATATGTTCTTTCTTCTTGCTGATGGTAGTTATGTCAAGATTTTTCCTGTCACGTCCTGCCCTCGCTAGAATATTTTAGCGCAGAGCAGGACAAGGGGTTCGGGACGTGGCAGGGCAACCTCCATTGTCCTAATCTGTAAACTTTATTTGTTCATTTCTTTTAAAACTAAACTTATAATATGTATTTTAGTAATACAAAAAATACGCATAAATATAAATTCTACTGAAACACAGTTCAAAGAAATCTATATTAAGTGAAAATAAGTCTACACACAATACAAGGAATCGAACCTATACGAAGTCTATGTCCCTGTTTATTTATTCATTTTAATACTTCTCTTTTTTTTTGGGGGGGGGGTTACAATTTGAGAATCGTAGAGACTGAAAAAGTGATTTAAATTTGAATTAAATATCCAGTAAGAAGATGTTTTTACCAGCAAAACAATCAGTTTTTCTATAAAAAGATCATAGCTCTATTATAGAGCTCAAAAAATGAGCTGGACTGCCAACTTAGAGAAGTCACATAGGCAAATGAAATTTCCCTCCCAATTAGATGGCCTCACACTCAAAATAATTGAATATGACAAAACTCCCCACCCCAAACCCTACCCCCTATTTCAGAACATCCCTAATCCCGCCCCAATTCCTCTCGGTTTCTCTCTTCCCCGTAACTGTAGAAAATCCACCCCACCACAGTCAATTCTGACGGCCGGCGAAGTAGCTCCTGGCCATCAGAGAAGGTGACCCAACCCACCCAAGCCATTCCCACCCTAAAATCTCCGGTAATTCCCTTCTAAACTGAAAACTGGTCGAGGCCCCCTGGGTAGACAGATTGCCAGTGAACTTGGTTGGACAAAGGAGGAGGAGGAGGAGAAGAAGAAGAAGAAGAAGCACAATTGGCGAGCTCAGTAATGCTCGACTGACTTTGCAATCTTCTCCTCCTCTGACTAGATGGAATCGATCTTTTTCATAAAATTTGTCCTTTTTTTCGGCTAGCAGAGTCACAAATCATTAGCAATTTAAAAGAAGAATAATCGGGAATAGAAAAGGAAATAGAATTATTATAATTAATTCGTGAATATTGTCCGAAAAGATTTATGCTATCTACAAGATTGATATCTTTGTTTGTTCGTCTTAATTAGTTTACATCCTACACCCATGATTAATGTCTCATCGTTCTTAGCAAAAATTAATTCATTAATTAGGAATTAGCTCTTTTATCTAAACATGCCCACAAGTTTTTGCATTCGTTCAAGCTCTGCTTTCTTTATTCAAAACTTGTTTAATTAATTTGACTTTAAATATACAAACATCAGAATATTAAATATCGAAACGAAATTAATTGAGGTTTGAGCAGATATATCGCAAACGATAATCAAGTAGAATTTATAAATGTAAATTGCCACAATATATATTCAAAGGAGATTTTCTTCATTCGAACCACCACCAAAGTGAAAGTGTGTGGAGAATGAGGCACGAGGATACAATCAAACCAGTTATTCGTTACAGATGGTAAATAATAATGCGTTAACAGAATGGATTAGCTAGGGAGTCCATTGAAAAAATCTAACTATAGAGGGTTGAAAATTCTCTACAAATTAAAGTACATTTCATAATTTCTTCTCCTGGGGACCTGGCCGGCAGCCGACTTCCGATCCGGCTAAGAAATCCTCGGGTGAAGAAAAAAAAAGGATAATTACCTGGAGTAAAAATAAGCACGGATTTTAGGGGCCAGTAGACGTCGTCCATCGGTACAGCGTCGCCGGCTATCAGACGTTGAGATCCGGTGGTGGGTGGCGGGGGGAGGGGGAGCCGAGAGAGAGACGGGGAGGGGGGACCGAATTTGGGGAGAGGGATCGTGGTTATTGAACTCTGGGTTACGTGGTGTATATGTTTTGGTTTCAATTTTCTGGTGGGCCCGGTTCAAAAGAAGGGGGGTGGGTGGTGAAATTGGATTGCCAATTTGGCATGGGTCCTTCTCTAAGTTGGCAGTCCAGCTCATTTTTTTGAGCTCTATAATAAAGCTATGAGTTTTTTTATAGGAAAACTAGCAAAACAATACGACAAGCCCCTCGGGCTTCAGTTTAGTCTAACAAACAAGTTGGGAAGGAACAACAAATTTGCGCTGCCCCATCCCACTAACTTGTAGGACAGAATATTTCGTCTCCTTCAAGATGGGATTAGGTTAAGTTGTCGTACTTATTAACAAGGAACTGAGAAATTCAACCAAAGACTCTCAATTGTTACCACCCAAATATCATTGATTAATTGCACATATATTCCATTTTAATTTCGTTTTCTTTTCTTTTGTTTTGCCCCCCTTCTCTGTGTGTTGACTCCCATTCTCACTCTCTGCATGTCTTTAATTATATGGCATAATAACTATAATTTGTAGCGTGATTGTGTGTCTGTGGCATGTTTAATATTTTAATCACAGGATTCTTTTGCTTTTCTAGTAGGCCAACAAAGTTTGTGTTTGGGTGAAAATAAATTGCGATTTCAGTATTTGTACGACAATCAACTTATTAATTATTAGATTTTTAGATGAAACAAAGAGAGAATTGAAGTGATTGGTAACATCAATAGTAGACATTGTTAAGAGTAATATCACACATAATAAGCTCAAAAAGTTTATATGAACCAATGATGAAGGAAGATGTGAACTCTAATGTCAGTTGCACGAGGTAATGTGATTAGTCTACAATGTAAGCTATCTGATTCTATTATTATATATTAAGCTAGTTAGAGTGGTCTTTATATCATTTTCATCATCTCTAATTTTCTTGCAATTTTTTAACAATGAAAATCATGTGTTGGGGGAGGGTGGGTAAAATTTCCCAAAATTTCATCCCGGATTGCTCGCTCGAGAATTTGGATGTATCTGGGTAAGCCAAGTTTCTCTATTTTACCAATATACGGTGTGAATTTTGAGATCAAATTAATGAAATTTATCATTTCTCTTAACATGTGTTAAATTACTATGCTGGAATTCTTCAATTGCAATATGTTAACCGTGCGAAGATTAAGAAACTTAACAAAAAGAAAAAATTTAACGTGAAATGGCATAAACGAAACATTTCTTATAAGTGTCAAGCGTAGATTTCTGTCGTGCAATGACAACACTCATCTTTTGTTATTGTCACTTTGCACTTAGTCGAGACTCGATTTCGCTGTTTCGCGCTGCTCTTCTTATCCCCTCTGAGCCTCTCTAATCGTTACTGCGACTACTGTTTGACATTCCGACAAAATGAAATCCAAATTCAAATGAAATTTGTGTACATAGATTCCCCACATTCCAACCAAATGTTATATATACAGGCGTATTCCCAAGAGTTTTTGTCCAAGTTACACACATATATTACAACTTTTATTCTTATTTTGGGTCGCCGGAAAATCAAAGATTCCGGCGACCAAACAGTTAAGGAGCCTGTTTCCTTACTTGGGTCGCCGGATAATCAAGATTCCGGCAACCCAAGGAACTTATAGTTTCAAAACGTAGATGGCGAAGGGTCTGAAATTGCCCACCGGTCGGAGTGAACGATTTCTTGGAAGTACTTTTGGCTATGATCAAAGCCAAGGAGCCTACACCACCGCCGCGCCAGAGCTCGGAGAGGATGAAGTTTGGTCAATAGTTGATAACACGGCGGAGGGGGATCATGGCTCCAGCAGAGACTGGAGTTCACGCTCTTCCAGGGAGAGTTTTCGGAGCTTTAGTAGTCACCGGAGCCACCGTGGAGATCAACTCCACCACCGTCACCGCCAACAGAACATCGCCGGCAGTAGCCAAGTTGGCGGCTTATCATTGGCTTTTGATGATTCGAGCAAGACATCATCCCCTAGGATCGTCCACCAATTCCATGGCAGCGACAGCGTGGCAGAATCACCACGTGGCCGCCATTTGGCCACCTCGGCCCCAGTGAACATCCCCGATTGGTCAAAGATTTATCGAGTGGTCTCGGTTGAGTCACTCCACAATTTTGACGATAACGAGAGAGACGACCAATCTGAAATGGTTCCACCACACGAATATTTAGCACGGAGTCGCAAGTTAGCTGCCAACTCGGTATTTGAGGGGGTCGGCCGAACACTCAAGGGACGCGACTTGAGCCGAGTCCGCGACGCAGTATGGAGTCAAACCGGTTTTAATGGCTAATTATCAGTTGACAAGATTTATTAGTAAAAGGTTACTAGGAAAAAAAATTGCAATCATGGGAGTTTTTCTCCCCATGTTTGAAGTTTCTAATTTTTTTGTTATATATTGTATAATGTTAGATTTTGTACAAAAATTTTGTACATTTTGTCACTATTGAAACCATTGGATTTAAGTTAAATAAATTTAGTACAAATTCAAAGTGTGTGAAATTCTTTAGACAAAATGTCTATATCAAAGCCATCAAGTGGTGCAGTTGAATTCTCTCGTAACAAGATAAACGAACATCCATATGAAACACATATATACATGTCACACATGAATTCTTGTGTTAAAAAAAAAAAAATTTAAGTGTCTGCATGATTACAAATAGAGCGTATAAATGCAGTTACATGAGATATTGATGTGATAACAACATTAATATAAATGTTAAAAAATTAAAGATAAATTTAAATATACTAATAGTTTTAGGAAAATTCTAGTTGGATAAAAAGAGAGAGAGAAAAAGTGATAAAATTGACATGTGCGTTATGTAATAAGTGTTGATATAAAAGTGATGTGATGTGTTGAAAAATAAGATTGTGCCATGTGTCAGCTTTGTTAGAATTTTTGTATGTGTGTTTGTTCAAATAGCAAAACTCATAGTTTTATCCTATGATTTGTCATCATAGCTTGTATTTTCATTGTATTATTTGATTTGTCATCGTACTTATCCAGTGATCTTATTATCTTTCATAGGTGAATCCCCCAATGTATTCAATAGATACTTGCCACTTATACAGCGAACTCCATAAAATGGTGTCCATTGGACACTATAGAATATATGATATTTTGACTGGGATATATATTGATCTTTAATTTGTTTTTGTGTTTTTTATTAATTATATAGCATCATTTGCCAATGTCTACTGTCTTTGCCTACTACTACCAATCAGTATATATTTATTGTGTTAACCAATTGACATGTAACAAAAAAATGGACGTGTGGCAATATGTTGTTGGTTTTTGTGTGTATGTGTGTGTTTTTTAAGTTTATGCAATAGATTGGCAATTGGCGCTACCAGCGTTAGTTCTTCTTCATTAGTTAAAGTCCCGTCATTAGTAGGCAATCTTTTTACAAAAGAGGGTAAATTTGTTTTATTGTTGAAATATTTTTCTCCAATAATACAATACATAGAGATAAGATTGTGAATTTACCGCATTTTGTGAAAAATTACTTGAATGATTATCTTCAAATGGTACTTTCATCTTCATTAGTTTCAATTTAAATATTGCGGTTAACTACTAAATAAATCAGCACGTTTTAAGTACGAAAGTAAGAAGACCAGGGAATTTGTCCTAATGGTAAAGACATCCCGTTACAAGTTATTTGTCCGGGTTTGGATCACTATATCCACTTGAAATATCCCCAAATTATACTAAATTTTAATGACTTCGAAAAAAAGAAAAAAAAAATATTGTGGTCCTTGTAAAATGGTTAGCATTTATTCCAACATGTTATTGGACCGCAAAGTGTTACTGAATTCATTTCCTATGTAGGAGTGACTTTTCTCTACTTAGTAAGTGGCAATATTGTTTATTTTTTTGTGGTGTTTTATCCCCTTTATTTTTTTATTTTTTAATGTTAGGTTTGTTTGATTGGAAAATATTTTTTATGCAAAAGGCCATTTTTAACTCAAAGTTTTCTTATCCAATTAAACACAATTTCATTTTTCATTAAAAAAAATATTGGGGAAATTATACTATACACTTGGAATCTCTATTTTATTTTTAAAAAAATTAGTATAGTTTAAAATTTAAAAAATACTTGATTTTTTTATTTGTTTTATTTATTATTATTTAATTGATTTTTACCCTTAAACCCCCACCCCACCCCACCTTACCCGGCCGCCGGTGATTTCTTTTTTTCTTTTTTTTTCCTTTTGCTTCTCTTTATATCTTTTTCTTGTAATAAAAGTTTTTAAACAAAGTATGCTACGTGTTAAATAATATTGTTATGTGTGAAACAAATTATATTATGGGCATTACAAGGTTTGTTACATATATCACATACTATGTTATGTGTGTAACAATGTCTGTTAACTGTGCTATATTAAATGTGTAACAATCTATATTATATGTCTAACAAGATTTGTTACCTGTGTAACAAACTATGTTACGTGTTTAAAATCTATGTCACTAAACAATGTCTACTATACGTGTAACAATCTACGTTAATTGCGTAACAAATTATGTTACTTGTATAGAAGACTATTTCATGTGCATAACAATCTATGTTATAAAATAATATCTTTTATGTGTGTAACAATATATATTATATGCATAACAATCTATATTATTTGTGTAATAGTTACATTATAACAATCTATGTTATTTGTATAACAATTTATGTTATTTGTGTAATAAGCTATATTATTTGTGTAACATACCATGTTACATAAATTTAACATAGTGTAGTAACATCATTTATTATTAGGTGAATTAAAATATGTAACAATTTCTACTATATAAATTAAAAAATGAAAAATAAGAAAAGAGAGAAAAGAAATAAAAAAGGGAAAAAAAAAGAAGAGTAAAATAAAAAGAAAAAAATAAAAAAAAAAACTTCAAGCCGCTGCGCCCGCGGGTATCTGGCTGGCCAGCTGGTCAAGCATAGGGGTGGGGTTTAAAAAAATATTACAAAACGGAAAAAAATAATACAATAAAAATAGAATAACCTAGATTATTATTCATGTGATGTGGTACGTTATGCAATATTTTTTAAATTAGAAAAAAATGTTAGGATGTATGTATGGAAATAATATAGCAAGTAAGGGAAATATGAAACTTTCCCAAAAAAACATTTTCCATCTTAAGCTCAAACGTGAATATTTTTCTTGAAATCAAGAAAAATGAATTTTCATGGGAGAGTTGAGAAAATATTTTCTATGAAAAATAAATTTCAATTCATTTTTCAGTCTCCAATCAAATAAATCCATCGTAATTGTAATTATTATTATTATTATTATTTTGTGTTACAAACAAAGGAGATTAACCCGGGGAGATAATCCGACCCTTAAATCAAATGTGTGAGAACTCACCGAAATGCCATCAAATCACATTCATATAGGCCATGACATAACTGGATATTTTTATTTACAATTAAAATAGGGCAAAATCTCTATTTGTCTCTATTTTTATTAGAGATCTAAGAATTCGTTAAAAAAGGAAAAAAAGAAAGGCATTTAAGATCCCCAAGATTTCAAAAATAAAGAAGAAATTAGATTCGTAATCTCTATTTTTTTAACCCCTTTTTTTGGAGTGAAAGCCTAATTTTTTGTAAAAGATGGTCTTCAACGGATATATATATATATATATATATATATATAGCGAATGGAAGGGTTAATGAGCTACAAGTCTTTATGTTATTGGCCTATTTAACTAAAACGAGGAGATAGAATGAGCAGGAGTTTGCAAGTAAAATAAATAGACGTTGTCCAAAACATGCATTTTGCATCTAGAGGGTGTCCTAAAGGTCCTTCCTTTTTCTTTGACACATAAGTATTTTAGGTGTATATGAAAGAGATATTTCCTCAGTAGGCATTTTGTTGGAGATGCTCTAAAAACGAGAAGAGTGGGGGTTTTACAGAAACCACATCATCTCCGTTATGAAGGCCACCTAGTTATATAAAACAAAAACCACATGGGAGTTATTACTTTACGTTTTACGTTTTTTTTTTTAACGAGTAGTGCCATTTATCTAGACTGAATATTGATCTTTAATATAGTTGACATTTTTATATTAGTGGATGGATAGATGATCATAAATACAAAGTAACGTCAACAATTTAATATCAAAAAAGAAAATAAAATTAGACTAGAGACGCATAGATCAAAAATATCATTCTTTTATAACTACAGGCTTCATAGTGTGACTTTCATAGAAAAGTCGGGATGGTTGACTTGTTCAAAAACAATATATGTGAGAATAAAAATAGTAGTGAAGATAAATGATTGTGGGGGGCCGATTTCTAAACCCAGAGCCAAAAATGTGGATAACCCAAATTGTGTGATTGGACAATGAAATCTGTCTGAGTAGACCCATAGACTTGCAAGTTGATCAAGGCCACTCAAAGGTGACTGACACAACAGAGCGAGGAGTGACAATTTTGGTTAAAAATGAAAGTGACACTTTTTAGGTCCATTCATTGATTGACATAGTAGTGGTTGAGAATTATGGTTAAAAAAACAAAAGTAAATAAATAATTAAAGCATTTTAGAAACGTGTATATTATATGAGTAGACGAGTAGTGTTATTTATTTAAATTAAGGTACATTGAATGATTAGTAGATAATTATAAATATGTGGAGATATCCACTTATTCATTATCCAATAAGAAAATATCAACTATACTGGAAATCGATCTACCGTTTACATAAATACAAAGGGTTAAATTCCAAAAAAGTCCATGCTTTGCAAAATAAGTAATTTTGTTTTGCAGCCATTGAAATCTCCAACTGTTCAAAAATTCTCACAAGAAATCCCTATATAGGAAATTTGTTCATTTTGGCCATTAGAGGGGAATAAAATGATATTTTACCCCTCACATCAAATAAAAAACAAAAACAACAAAAAGCCATCAAATTTTGCACTAGATGAATGCCAGTTTTTAAAGAATCCACTAGAATTGTTGGTAGCCCTGCCTCAATAACCACCATCACTGAAGAGTTATTCATAAATTTAGATTCAAGAGAATACTTGAATCTTTTATCGTCGCCATCTATTTCTTGATATGGGTTATCGAAATTATTACTAAAGATCATGATATGGAAACAACGAATAAAAGTATTTCTATTATTTTTTCTTTTAATTTTTTTTAAAAAAATTTTTGTTCTTATTTTTTTAATTTAATGCAAGGATAAAAAGATTACTTTCTTTCTCTTTAACGGTGGTCTATAGGGACTTTTTATGAGAATTTTTGAAAAGTTGGGAACTCTAGAGGTTAAAAAAATTAGGAAAAAAATGAGTATATTTTGCAAATATTAGGGACCTTTTGTGAAATTTACCCATTATTATAAAGTTATTTTTGAGAATGTAAGAGCGAGACTAGAACCAAGAAAGATAGAAGAAAATTTTCGCCGACTTATCATTATCAGATGATAGCAATGTCAAATGACGCACAGAACATGCATTCAACATGATGCAAAATTACAAATATCTCAAAGGAGAGGATATGTGAATTTCAAAGTAGTAATAATAATAAAAACAACGACAACAACGATTATGAATTTGGACTAAATATGTTTCTTACAAGTAGTCTAAAAAAATATTTTTGTTAAAAAATAAATTAAATTTTAATAACTAATGTTGTTACCGTGTTGTGCATATATGTCCAGTCCATATATGTCCACGGTCCATTTGAGTAATTCGATCTTGGTTGACACGTAATTCACGGTACAATAGAGTAATTCAATCTTTTTTTTTGAAAGGCTGAGTAATTCAAATTGATAGACATGTAATCAATTATTATATAAAATAAATCGATAATCATCGATGGTAGACATATTCATGCCACACAAAGATGTTGTATAAATCGATTAAAATAAAATTAAGTAGTTGTCATCAAATTAACTTCATCAAAGGTCACCAAGATTCAAGTGGTTTAGTGGTATTCAAATGAGTTTCCACACCTTAAGTCTAGAGTTGACTTCCCATCACCGACATTATCTTATAATATTTAACAAAAGTAAGAAAAAAAGAGGCTGCATCCAAGTTTTCACTTTTTTCAATTGTTGTTGTTGTTGTTATTATTGAAGAAGCACGATCTCACGGTGAAGAACATGCCTACTCGTCATTGCCGTGGTTATTGAAGCAGTGCAAGAGCTTTCAGTCATATTTGTATCTCTTACTACTGATGAGTTTTGACAAAATAGGATTGTAAGTTAGATGCATTGGAGATATCGGTCCGACTATAGAAAAAAGGAGATCTCTTTATGGAGCCCTGTTTCTAATCACAGACTGACACCTCACCTAACACAGACTACATGACAGTATTTCATTGGAAACGGAGCCAGGCCCTAGTTCCTTAGAAATTTCCTTGGAGATATAAGGATATTTACTATTTTTCTTTTGTTAAACGAATAAACAATTTTGTTTTATTTATTTCTTTATTTGTTTTATTTGATTTGAGGTGTAAACAAGTCATTTTATTTTCTCCTTCAATGGTCAAAATGGTTGGATTCCGCTGGTAGGGACCTTTTGTAAAATTTGTAAAAGGTTAGATACTCTGGAGGTTGAAAAAAGGTTATGATGAAATTGCTACATTTTGCAAAAATTATGGACCATCTGTAAAATTTACCCTATTAATATTTATTTGTCAAGGAAGTTGCAAAAAATGATAACTTTTAAAACGTACTTTTTTCTAGTACGAATTGTGGTCCAGTAGTTAGAATGCTTGCTTTTCGGGATAGAGGTCTCGGGTTCGAACCACACTTACCTCTCCCTGAATCTCCATCACGTCCCCTATATTTCCTCCTGTATAAAAAGAAATGTACTTTTCTAAACTAGACTCATTTATAAACTTATGCAATGATGTCATTTTTCAATTTTTTTGGACTGTAATTCCCCCAATCAAAAAAAAAAAAAAATGCACATTCTTGCACGACTGATGTGGGTTTGGAGAGCTTTTTTTCCCCTAGTGATCTTCTCTGATCTTCATTTGAAATCATCCATAGAGGTCGTATGGAATGCCATACTTAATTTTTACAAAAATATAACTGTCGAGAATTGTAGTCAATAACTGCCAAGACAAATATATCAAATGTATGGAATGCTTGATACACACACTTTGATAACTGTAACTGTTGAGAACTACTGTGATTTACTGTCGAGTTATATAGATAAATGTTATAAAATGTCATACTTACACTTTTCTAGAAATTTATAACAGTCGAGAATAATGTACATAATTGTAGAGATATAGATAAACTGTATAGAACACGATCATATTTGAACTTGCATTTTTAAATTTTGCCATTTTAGAAAATTACCCTTGTTTGTTTGTTTTCTTTTTCTCGAAAGCTTGCACTCTACCTGTCTGCCAGGTTTAATTAGGGGATTCAGTTTGTTTCATGTACACCTTAAAAAATCAGAGAATAAATGTTGATTTTAGAAAATCAGGTGAATGACTCCCGACCCACTCTCCAAACAGATACCAGTCTCTCTGTGTCTCTCTCCTTCCTAATTATGCTTTTCTCTTCACCACGGCAACACTCATCTGCCGCCACCGCAGCGACCTCACTTCTGCGCGCCACAAACCGCCACCTCCATCGCCGCCAACTCTCTACCGTTTAGCAATCTAAAGATCTTTTCAGATCACGATTCGTGATCTAAAAGTTGTTATATGAATCATGTTCCAGTCCGATATATCAAGTTCATTACCGCCACCGCCACTGTGACACCAAAGCAACCTTGCCACTAAGCTACCTCAATCTGAAACCTCCGTTAATCATTTTTCGTGATTTGAATTCGCGAAATCTGTAATTGGGAGAGCTGCGTTCACAACTTATATTGTGAATTTTTAGTTTGACTTAAATTAGGGTTTCGAATTTTCGCGTTCCTAATTTGATTTAGGATTTTTTCTTCAATTTGATTTAATTTCTGGTTCAACTAGAGTTTCAAATTAGAAATTGGGTTAAATTTTGGGTTTGATATTTCTAGTTTATGAATTAGGGGTTGATTTTGACCCTTTTTTGTGTGTGGTCGGAGGTTGTGGTAGTACGTGGTTTGGTGGTGTATGGTGACTTTCCGGCAAGTTATTGTTGTGGTGGTAGTGTGATTGGTGGTCTCGTACTAAATTGTGACTAACAGAAGTTCACAATTATTTGTCACAATTATAATAATTGATCACAATAATTGGTCACAACAATGTTACAATAAGTGTATGGTCGGAGGTTGTGGTAGTACGTGGTTTGGTGGTATATGGTGACTTTCCGGCAAGTTATTGTTGTGGTGGTAGTGTGATTGGTGGTCTCGTATCAAATTGTGACTAACAGAAGTTTACAATTATTTGTCACAGTTATAATAATTGATCACAATAATTGGTCACAATAATGTTACAATAATTCGTTACAATTGGTTACAACAAGATCACAATTTGACACTTGAATTTACCCTGAAAAAACAAAAAAAAAAAAAAAAAAAAAGAGAGGAAAAAGAAAACCTTAATATATCTTAATATTAAAAGTAGTGTAAAAATTATGGGCATTTGTCAAGTTAATCGTATCTATCACACCACATTGCGGGCCGGCCCAATTATGATCCTAATCATGTAATTTCAACTTTTGTGAAAGACTGAAGGCGACAAAAACGGTCCATGTCTGAGCCCAATTTGGAAAGCCACCTACATCCCTTCCATTTTGTTTATTATTATTATTCTTTTTAAACGTTGTTTATTATTATTATTACTAGTCTTTTGCCGAAATCCAATGAACAGAAAATATAAGAAAATTGAAATAAATAAGAAATTCAATATTGAATTTAAACTTTTAATGACAAATCAAAATATAATCTCCTTAAAAAAAATATAACTACAATAAGATTAGTCTTTTAGATAAATTGTTACTACTTTAAAACCTATAAAACATATTTCTATATAAAGTTTACATTACAGTTTAATAGGCACCTTAATAAATTTTAAAAATATTTCGATAAATGATAATATTTAAAGACCACCCTAAAATTTGTTAAAAACCTTCGAGAGGTTTCTGTCACACCCTTATGACACCCAGGTATAATTTATTGAAATAATAAATTATATTTATCATTAAAATGAAAAAAACTTAATGAGGGTCATATAAAAAAGTTAAAATCAATTTTGCAAATTATTATCACGTGAATTATTATGCAAAACACAATTATACCATTCAAATATTCCCCAGTAACTATGTTAGGAATAAGAGTTATTTTGAAACATCATTTTCACGGGTTTTAATGTTAAGGAGAATATTACAATTTTCAAAATTGATAGATTAGGAATGTTTCGATTAGTTGGAATATTCAAAATTATAGATTCTAAATAAATTTATCTAGATCGTAATTATAGTATTCAAAGTTTGGAAAAAAGAGAAGATTAAGGAGAATATTCCGATTTTAGCTTTATCTAAAAAAAATAAAAATATTTAATTTACCGCAAATTGTACCATGAAATTTGAGCAGGAAAAATGCAGTAATAAGGGTACCGAGACTTAATTCTCTTAATTATATATATAGATTATTATTATTATTATTATTATTATTATTATTTCCACTAATCGAACCCTTCATCAACGTATAGGCAACTGACCAATGGCGCACAATTCACCCAACAGATTATAACAAGAAGAAATGGCAACAGCCGCGATACTATGGACATTCCTATTCCTCACATGAGACCCCAAAACTTGTAACGCAAGATAAGATTTTAGACTTCATCATGAGAGGAGTGATCGGTGCTAATGTTTTATTAGCCAATAAGTTCTGCACCACCCTTAGAGCATCGCACTTCACAGTTGCTATAGAGAAGTTGTTCCGAGCTGTGAACTTTAATCTCCCTTTTCGCACAAGGACTTGTGCTGCTTTTGGTTCCAAAAAAAAAAACTTTGTTTAATGTCAAAGGCCCTAAAAATGATTAAAAATGATGGAAAATATTATTTAAAGGTAATCATTCAAATAATCTCTTATAAAATGGGATAATAAATTCATAATCTTTCGATGTTTATTGTGTAATTACAGAAAAATAATTTAAAGATAATATTGTGAATTTACTCAATTTTATAAAAGATTATCTGAATGGTTACCTACAAATAGCAGGACTAAAAAATGATCTAGTTAGTACCATACTGCCAGCCATATGATCGTGATTTCTCATATAGCGTGCCCTGACACACGCCCGCATGACCATATAACAAGCGTGTGGTGCTATATGTATTGTGCTAGAACGGAACTACCTACTGCAACCATGCATTGCAACTGGGGTTTACACTTCTCCGAACGCTCCAACCTCTTCCATAATTGGGTCACCAATTGGACGTAATAACGCAAAACTTTGTGCACCGGATTCCCAGTAACAGCATATTTTAATTTTCAATTTACTTTCCATTTCTTTTAAATATATTCATAATACTGAGTATACTTTTTAATTAAGAAGAGACTTGGAGTGCTAGATGTGTACAATGTGCAATGTAGACAGCAGTTAATGCAGAGGTGTGTCGAAAATGTAAAATTTCATTATATGGTGGCTTTTAATGTAAAACCCACCCTAGTCTCCGTGTGCGACTTAAATAAAAGATGGATTATATCGTGCAATGTATTTGAAGCAGTATTGTCGTTTCTGAAAATTGTTAAAGTGATATTTAAAAATTAAAATTATGTTGTAAACATTTGATTAGCGTTTTTGCCTCTTAACTGTAAGATATGCCGTATTTCTATAGAAATTGATCAGGCTTCATTTTTCGAGTCTGATCACTCATATGGCAAACTTCTAAAAAAAGAATTGGAGTTTCTTTTGTTAGATTTTTGCTACATAAGTGATCAAACTCTATTTTTAGAGCTTAATCAATTTCCTTAGAAAATTTTGCAAGATGTGTGGTATCTAATTAGTGGCTTTTGAGTAACTTATACATAACGCCCCCAATCTTTCAACTTTTAATAGATTACGTCCCTAACCTTTAATTCTACTCTTGGGATTCTTAACCTTTCTCAAAATCCCTAGCCATGTCCCCATAGACGGAATCCGCCAACTCTAACTGTTAGTCAACTCTTTGACCAGGGGCAATTTTTGTAACAAACAAAAAATGAATATTTTAATTAAAAATAAAAATAAATTAAAAAAGAAAAAAGGTGGGGTGGGGACTCTCCCAACCCGCTGCCATTTCCGGTTGCCCTTTGGCTGCCGGAAATGGCAGCTGGTGAACGGTCTCTACCCCACATTTTTCTTTTTTTTTTTTAAATTTATTTTTATCTTTTAATGAGAACATTTATTTTTGTATTTTACCAAAATCGCCTTGGGTCAAATAGTTGACTAACGGCCGAAGTTGACGAATTCCATCCATAGGGACCTAGCTGGGGATTTGGGAAAGGTTGGGGAACCCCAGGAGTAGAATTAAAGGTTAGAGACATAATCTATTAAAAGTTGAAAGGTTGGGGATATTAGGTGTAAATTACCCTAGCTTTTTGGAATATAGTATGCATATTTACTGGGTTGTAATGTAGTCATCTTTCGGAGCCATTTTATTTTTTGTGTTTTTTGTTTCAAATTTAATGTTCGATTTTGTGTATTGTACAAAAAATTTCTAATGCCATCCGTTGATACCATTATGATAGAAATAGATGGCGAAATAGGGAGGGTACATTTGGAAGTGGGGGACATATATTGATTTTTATCAAGCCACATCATGCGTAACCATCGACTTATAGTAGAAAATTTTTAGTGTATTGTATTTGTTGTTTTATATCTATTTTCATGGTAACGGGTAACTATTTGTTGCTATGACCTCATTTTGTGAAGCTCACCTTAGATTCTACGGACCACAAAATCAGCACTACTTCTGTACAATTTATAACTAATAATCAGTAACATAATATTTAATCTGCATACCCCCATGATCATTTAACTGTTTATTAATCTTGTATATTTCAAAGTTGCAAGAACGTCTCTTTACATAGAAAACGTTTGTGTTGAATGAAAGAAAAAGGAGAGATATTAATAGTATTTGAATGATGATTTTGGAGTTAAGTACTTTGTGTAATGATAACAATAACATAACATATACAACTCAATGAGCAAACTTTTCAATACAATGGGGATAGAGGAGAGAGATTGATGTGGTTCGAACGGAATACCTCTTACTCTAAAAGTAACATCTAACTAATGTGGCACCATTCACACGACAACATATTAGCAAAGTACTTTCACTCCAAAATAATATAATAATAATCAAACAAAAAAAAAATAATAATCAAATATTATATATATATATATATCGATCTGGAAAAAGTTTATTTTTATTTTGACTAGGTCACTGTGATTATACATATCTCAAATATGACTTTAGTGCATATATGTATTTTTGGATTCAAACATTTTGTTTCAAAAAAAAAAAAAATTATTGAGATATTCTAATTTCTACATGACTCACAATTCACAAAACTTCTGTTGCGCATTTTTATTGAATTTTTATCTTGGCTTTTAATTCCAATCAACCAATAACATTATTTATCACTACTTATTTATAATCATTATCGAGTTAAGCGTGACTCATAAAACAATCCACCCATTAATTGTCACCCGAGCATGAATGTGCACTATTTGTCATAAATGTTCAAATCAAACTCCATGAAAAGACACATACATTCATGTGATTGGGAAAAAATCTAATATTCTAAGATTACTGAGCACTCGGTACTCTTGACCAATCAGAGACTGACATGCGATATTCAAGGCTCAAATTAAATGACAAATTGGGTCCTTTAAATCCATAGCAAATTCCTGATTAGTCAGGAATACCAATTCAGTACTCCTGAATTATTGGACTTTTTTCTATGTGATTGTGCTCAATATGTTGAGATTTATCAACATGACATGACTCTAAAAGATATATAACTAGGCGCAAAATCAGTCAATCATTTTCATTCTACTTGTTCAGATACGCAACCAAAAAGGAAAAAAAAAACCGCTTAAGATTACTAATTCTCATGTTAGAGCGATGCAGGGGGATTACGATATCGAAAATTCTAAGGTACTAAGAGCAAGATTAATATAGGGTGAAAAAACCTAATGGCAAAAAACCCACATTGTAAAAATGAGGAGGAAAAAATATGTTCTCAAATAATGTGCAGGGGATAAATTTTTGGGGAAAATATAGATACGGAGAAAATTTTGTATTTGACCTCACAAGTTGCTATGCCTTTTCAAATCTATATATGTCGCACCCTCAATTTTATACAATAGCGGAAGCAATTAAACACGTGTCTCGAATCTAAAATCGAGGGCGAGACCTTCCAAATACAATTCAAAGGTGTTGACGCTTTTGCTGCACACTCTGATAATTAAATATTCTATGAGCTACTCACAACGAAACATCGGCCGCACACACTGAAGTCTCGATCACATACATGTATTTTCTCCACCTCTGGGAAGATCCGGCCTCAAAGATTCATAATTCAATATCTACAGGGTTATAGAAGATGGAGGGGTGAGTACAAAAGTACCCAGTGAATAACAATATGTATTGACCCACACAAAATAATATAAAAAGGAGACTTTTATACACAAAAGAGGTCATTCACAAAGATACAAAGATACAAAGACACGAAGCTCGGGCACATTACTAGTTTAGCCTCTACCGGTAAGTCATACGATTCAATAACAATTCAGAATGGCTGAGACCACATAGTAAGCCCATAATAGTATAAAGCAATTCAGATAGCAGAACAAAATGGGTATATAACGTCACTAATGATGGCCAAGACCAAAGAACAATCATTTAACCAGAGCAATAGTGCAACGTCAATCATCAAAGGTCAAATACAATTAAAGAAAGACACAAGTTCTAAAAGAGAGAGATCCAAGACACAAAGAGAAGAAGAGAGCCAAAGGACAGAAGAGATAGAACCAATACACATGCTAATCACTTTAAAGATTACCCAAACATTCATCACGTAGAAAAGCGTCATTAAAAGCCTTGAAAATTCCTCAATTAAAGCTATTTTTCAAGCTATAATCTTTTTATATATGGTAAGAGACCCTTTTCAAGAGATAAACAGGTATTATGATGGGGTTTTTAGGGTTGATTTCCTTCCTCCAATGACTTGGACGAATTTTGGTTATTGGAGAGAAAGGGGATGGTTTGGGGGTCTTTGGGAACTTGAGGACCCAAAGGCCCTTTTTATAATAGTTGAATTTAATTGTTTTTAATAAAATTTGAGTTCATCCAATCACATCTCGACATGTGGCGCAACACATACCGTTCACTTGGCGGGAATTTGTCTGAGAAGTCCTTCCGCTTTGCTTTATCTTTCAATTAAGTCACCGCTCTTTAGTTTATGTCAATTAGGTCACTACACTTTGATTTATGTCAATTATGAACCGAATTCTTTCTTTAACGTCAATTGAATACCAATCTTTTAATTTTCAAGAAATCTTATAATGATATTTAAGTAATTCTTTCAAAACAACAATTTTGTTGCTTACCTTAATTTGTAGAAATTTTCAAGATGTTACAATATATCTATATCTATATATCTTCTATATATTATATATAAAAGCAAAATAGTTTCTTTTTTGTCGTTTCCCGCCTATTTTCACTTTCTAAATCAAGTTAAGTTATCTCGACTATTCACTTATCTTGCAATCTTGACCATTCATTTTATTATAGGTTTTTAATTTTTATTTTATTTTATATTATTTATAGATATATTTGATTTCGCTTATTATTACTACTATATTTTTCAATTTTTAATATCAATCACTAAATCAGATTTCATTTTATCAAGAAATATGTCTCTTTCTTCATCGAGATTTTATTCCTTACCCTAATAGAACTCATTCTATCTAAGATTTTTCAAATATCTCTCACCCTACATTTAAACTTATAATTCCCTATCTTGAGCAGTTTTATTTTCAATCAATTTTCATAATTTTTTGTTTCAATTTATCTTACATCATGTGATTGCTTCTGGATTGGTTCAACTATTCTCCAATGTTAAAAAAACGGGTTCAAGGTCTTTGGAACGATATTAATTAAATAATTGAAAAAAATTAATTTTTACCTAAAATAATATGATAAAAATATTTGATTTTATAATTTTTTGATCTTTAACATTTAAAAAAAGTTGAAATTTTATTTCTTTTTTAAGAACAATTGAAAATGTGACTTTGAGCAAAGAAAGAGAATCCCACATTGGTTATTTAGTAAAAAAAATTGAGGATGTATATTTATGCTAAGCTACTTGGAGAAGGGTTATTCATTATAGGGCCTTAACTTGTGGGTCTTGAGCTTCCAAATAGTTCAAAATTTTAATATATCATTATTTAAAAAAGTTTATTGTGAAGCGGTGAATCGTATTTGTCTTTATCTCAAACCATCAGATTTTTTCATATTGTTTCCAGTGTTTACAATGTTTAGAACACGGGACCGGTTATCGAATTGGAAGAGCTAACAATTCAAGATTATCGGCCCAATTCTAATTTAATTATTGAATAAATTAATTTTTATCTAAAATAGTATGGAAAAAGAATATTCGATTTTATGATTTTTTTGATCTTTACCATTTAAAAAAAGTTGAAATTATATTATTTTTTTAAGAGTCATTGAAATTTCTAGAAAAACTAATGGTTCGAGGCGGGTTGAAACTGAGGTCAAACTGGTTTTAAGTAAAAACTTAAAAAAATAAAAGCTAAAATTTATAAAATTGTCAAACAATTAGCAAAACTCCAAAAAGGTTGAATTCTTGCGTGGATTTGTATTTTAAAAGGTTGAAATTTTGTTTCTTTTTTAATATCCATTGAAAATGTGACTTTAGGCATAAAAAAAATCCCACATTGATTATTTAATGACAAGAATTAAGGATGCATGCCTATATTAAACTATTTGGAGAAGCGTTATTTATAATAGGGTCTTAACTTATGGGTTTGATCTTCTAAAAAGTATAAAGTCAATTGATCATTGTTAAAAAAAAAATAGTTTACTGTAAACCAGTAAAGCATACCCGTGTTTATCTCACACTGTCGAATTGCTTTCTAGATTGATTTCAATATTTACCAATGTTCAAAATACATACTGATCATCGAGTTGAAAAAGTTAACGGTTCAAGGTTTAAAAGGACGAATTAGGTTGCATCGAGGTTGAACCGGTTTTGATTGAAAACTTTAAAGAAATGCTAAAATTTATAAAATTGTCAAATAATTCGCAAAACCCCACAATAAAAGTGCAATCAAATGACTTTTGAGCATTATAATTAAATTTCCACATGGATTTGTCATTAAAAAAAGGTTAAAATTTTAATTCTTTTTTAAAGGCCATTGGTTATGTGACTTTAGATATAGAAAGATAATCCCACATTGGTTATTTAGTGAAAAGAATTAAAGATGTATACCTATGTTAAGTTACTTGAGGAATGATTATGCATAATGAGGGCTCAGTTTAAGGGTTTTGAGCAATCAAAAGTTTAAAATTTTAATGGATCATAATTGAAAAAAAAAACTTTATTGTGAATTAGTAAACGACATCTGTATTTATCTCGCAATGTCAGATTGCTTTACATATTGATTTCAGTATTCGCCAATTCTTGATTTTTCAAATTGAATCAATTTGAACACTGACTAAATTATGTTAACATATTAAAATATTTAATATGTAGAAGGTACATGTTAAGAAAATTTAGATATCATTAAAAGTTAAAAAAAAAAAAAAAGCAAACAAGGCAACAAATCACACGTACATTTTGTAAAGAAAGTTGTTCACTCAAAGACAATTATATATATATATATATATTGAGGGTTATAAATTGAAAAGGTCTGAAAATTATGATTTGTGTTAAATATGACCAAACAATAAATTCTACTATAAATTGTGTAATGCATGTATTACCCGTCATCATTTGTTTAAGCTATGTTTATCAGATGTAGCATATTTTCCCTTGCGTTATACACTAGAAGGCTAATATAAACTTTGAAATTCACCCGTGTAGTCTAATACAAGCTCTAAAAATTTTTTTCAATATTTTCCTTAGTTTTTTTAAGACATATTCATTAATGAAATATATTGTATTACGGACATTACGTATATTTTTTTTACACACACATCAACAATCAAATATTATACTTAAAATTTTTTTATACAATCATGTTTAATCCTCTAGAATTACATATATTATCTGGAATTATTATCTCGTGCAGCGCACGAGTGAAATAATTAGTTTAAAAAAACTAAGACAAACACTATTTGCTAAAATGCGTTTATTCTCCTCCCCCAAACTATTTTTTTTAAAGTACAATTATAAATGCATCCAACAAAATCAACAATACTAACACACATATAATGAAAATACAAACTACAACAAAATATAAAAAAACTACACATAAGGTAATCGAACCTGAGATCTCTAAGTCCCAGTACTGTAGCCTAACCCCCTAACTAAATAGGCTAGGCTTCATTGGCTCCCCCAATACTATTTGTTATTGTCGGGTGATTTAGGTCTTACGCCTTACATTAATTGTGCTCTAACGTTAGTAGGTGTTACAGAGTTCACATAGTATCAAAAACACAAAAAATCACTAATATTTCATGACAAAGATCTTTGCTACAATCCCTTAACCCCTCAAATGAAGGATCTTATGAGTTATAGGGCACAATTTAGTGGATTACAATAATTGAACTAGTATTTCCAAATAATTACATTGGGACATATGATATGACATCGACTGCCGTTTGTCTCTATGACAGATTGCCACGTGGGAACACAAAATTCATTACAGTAAAAACTTTTGTAACACTTGTCAAGGAGCACGTCCAGGTCAGATCGGTCGCTTTGCACTTTAACACCAGGTCGGCAACGATCTTTATGACCGAGTTGAAATCATTCGTTGACGAGGTCTGAACTTTTGCTCAGTAGTAGCTAGCCATGGAACTTCTCTTAGATACAGTTCAGCTCGGACGTAACAAAACCAATAACGATTTTTTTGTAGTTTTATATCCATGCTACATTGCTAGTTTCAGAATAGTGTTTGTTTACGGTTTGAATTTTTTGTTAGATTATAATTTATTACGCGGTATCATTTTATTAGTTATTTTTTATAAAATATAAAAAATTATTGTTTGACATTTACTTTTTGAGTTTTTGAAAAAACATATAATGATGTCGTGTGGCAGATTATAATCCATATTATAATACGAGGTTGTCTACTTATTTTGTAAGATCCACAACTTATTATACAGTTATTGGGCCGGATTTCTATAGAACGATATCTGGTTCTAATATTTAGAACTAGATCTGGTCATGCGGCTATATAAACAGATCCATGCGGTCGCATGTAATGACCTGTGCGGCTGCACCAGACCGCATGGGCTTTCTGACCGAGCCGCATGGGGTGGTGCGGCAGCATATAAAATATGTACGGACGCACAAATATATTTGTGCGGCCGCATATATTTGTGTACCCGCACAGATTATATGTGCGGCTGCACCGCACAGATTATATGTGCGGCTGCACCGCACATTACCGCATGCACCACACATGCGACCTGGCGCTACCTCACATGCCATTACCGCATGGACATATACATGCGACCGCATGATTAGATCTGATTCCAAACTTTATAGAAAATCCGGTTATTGGGCACTCTCTATCATTTTCAATGGTTTTATTATTTTCAAGTAATATTCCAATCCTAAACCAACAAAATGCGCAGAAAACAAGCAGAGATCATTTGGAGTTTCACGTGCTGTGCCTCTGAATGTGAGTGATGAACCTTTGGAGAAAGAGTGTAGAAAATGCATTTGATGGTCGTTTAAATGCACGCTGTAAACATATATAATAATCTCCAGTTGGATTTAAGATTTCTTGAGAGGTGGGGTCTCCTTCCCAATGCAGCTATTTCTGATTGCTGCTTTTGTCCGCACTTGCTTGAGCAGCTCAGCTCATTCATGATTCATGGCTGCCCCAATCCACCCACCCACCGGCCCTTCTCTGCGCCCATATTCAATTTTGTATCCTAAAAAACTGTATTACTCAGGTGGATTCGTTTTTCTTGGCCATTTTCTTTTCTATCCTGGAGTGAGGTCAATGGAGCTACAAGTAGGAATGAGAAGGGTGGCTCAAAGTATCAATCTTTGTCTTCCAGTTTTGTTTCTGCTTATCATCTGTAAGTAATTATAACTTTTAATCGATCCACTTCCTTTTCTGATTTTAATTTTCCTTGCGCCGTCCGCTGAGTTTCTACTCATTTAAAGGGGGTTTGTGTGTGGGTGGCTCAAAGTGGGAATGTGAGGGTAGTGGAAAGTAGGAATGTTTATCCTTCAATTTTGCTTCTGTTTGTTATCTGGGAGTATTTATAGATTATTTGACTTGTTTGAAGCGATTTGCTTATTTCTTGCACCATATGTTAATTGTATTTGTATCAGTTCACGTTGGCTTGAAAAATGTTGGGCTTGCTTATGCTCTGCTGTATTAGAATATAATTCTGCTTGTTTGATTTGTGGTTAATTATTGTGTTGAATTTTGCTGCATTGCCTCAAATAGGTCAAGGTTGGTATGGCAAGTAATTCTAGGGGACATGGTTGGCTTCTAATCTATGAATTCTGGCGCATAGCTAGGTTGCATAGACACGCACATGCCGATGTGTGATTTTTTGAAACATGAGAGGACTCGGACACACTGAGGAGACATTTATTTAAGTTCCTTAAGACTTTAGATTTTTGTAGTCTTTTATAGGATGCTCACTTAAGTATTCATTGATTATTTAAGAGGGTAAGATAAATTTACTTGGCTTGTAGGATACATTTCGTAGAGCGTTGGGGTCAGACATGGATATACTACCCCAGCAAGAGTGTCCGTGCGTCATACGAGCATTGTCAAATCTTTCTGTATCCAGTAATCATCTCATTTGTGGTTGGTTCAGAGGGCCTTGATAGCCCCTCAGGCGATTTATCATTACTTGTTGATTCATATATATATCTTTGACAACTGAACTCTGATATATCTACAGTTGTAAAGATCATGAATTACAGGTTTAGAGATGGGACAGAAAGTTAAATGATATTTACATCTGAAAAAAGGAAGAGTCAATGCCAACAAAATATGAAATATGGCTTCATGATCATGTTACTATCATTTTCGATTCTGCATTGTTGAGTACACTGCTTCTGAAAGTCATCCTATTAGTGACAGAACCATACGTCGGTAAAGGGTTCGGCCGGAGGGTTGAGCCGCATAGCACACACACCTAAACCCTTTATTATTATTTTTATTAATAATTTTTTTTTTAACAACGAAAAAAGAATTTTTTTCCCCATTTTGGGGATCCCAGGCCCACCATGGCCCCTCTTGCCTCCGCCAATTCCTATATTCCTTTATCTTCCTTCCTGCAACTTAAATACCTTCGAGCTAGCATGATTCCAGGCTATTTCCAGTGTTTGGAATAAGAGAAGAAGAAAATTTATTGAGATTACAATTAGCACAAAAGATTTGGCAAATAAAATGATAAACATAATTTCCGAAAGTGTAGAAACAACTCAAAGCTTGCTCCAAACTCTCCTCTTTGATAGAATATTTTTTGACCTCAGATTTATGACCACACCAATAGCATTGGAATCATTGCACTATCTCCATGGTGAATGGCAACCGGAAACCTCACCCTAATAGCAAGAATTTCACCAGCGATATAGGTCCTCTCCCACTTGGAACTCACTTCATTTTTTTTTTAGCCAAAGAAGTCCCAAATGAACAAGAAGCAATTCCTTGTCTTATAGAAAGACTTCCAATGATCACCCAATTCAAAAGTGAGCAAAGTGTTGTAGAGAAAGACAAGAAACCTTAAGATTAATACCAACCATTGGATCTCATCAAGGGCCTACAATTGTCAAGATAAAGAACAATCCTACAAGACGCAAAAGAGCCAATCTCACAATGCTAAGTATATTAAGTGAGCCACACCATCTACAAATCTTCACCTTGGGTCATTTCATTAAGACCATGTGCACCGTTCACCTTGCATCACCTCATTTTCACCTTAGATCTTCACCTTGGCCAGAGTGAGTGATGATGATTAATTAAGACCACGCACACCCTTTTTGGATAGCACTTGAACTGCAGAATTTGGCAATAGATTGAAGTGATCTAAGGTGAAGATTTGTGGAGAAAGTGTCTCACTTAAATCCACATGGCATCTTCTGTGGTCCATGAGTGTGGATGAGGATTGTGTGTTGTATTGATTGTGGACTGTTGATCTAATCCAATGGTTGTTTAATCTGTGGTCTCTCTCATGTTATTGTTTTGTCACTTTCCTGCACACCCTACACATTTAAATTGTGTCGACCGTTGGAGAGCTTTTTCTATAAGACAAAGGGGTTTGTTCTTTGTTCATTTGAGAATTCTTTTGCTAAGAAAAGAGACAATGTGAAATTCGGGTAGGAGAGGACCAACATTTCCAGTGAAAATCCTAGCTATTTCCGACTAGGTTTCTTGTTGCAATTCCCCTAGGATGACGGTGTAATGATTCTTGCATCTTAGTGGTGGTCTTAAATCTGCGCTTAACACAAAGTATCAACTTTGAGGAGTGTTCGAGTAAGTTCGGGTCGATTTCTACATTTTTGGAGGTTACAGTTCCGTATTGTGGTTGTATAATTTTGTTATCAACACATTGTAACCTCAACAAAATTGACATTCGAAATCGTAATGTTGGCATTTATTATTAACTCTTGAGAAGGACAAAGGCAATTTGATACTTGCTTTTAGCCATGTCATCTAAAGACTAAAGCTGTTAGATAGCGGTAAGTAACACACGTTCATTTAATATTGTGTTCAAGACACGCTCTTGCGTGAAAATCAAAATTTGATTACATGTCTAACATGTGCAAAATTTTCCATGAACGTCTGGTAGTATTTTACTTTGCTGTAAACCAATATACCTTCATTTAAACATGAATACCATATAATCCCATTTAAAAAATGTTTCCGGTGCTTGCTTCTGTGTTTCATGTATATACGCTACTTGTACAGGTTTAGACGAATGCCATTGCATCTTGTTGGGTTACATCAAAAGCTCTGTGGTTGTAGATAGAACGGACGATGTACTTTTGCCTGAGATTTCTCCCACTGCAGCTCCTCAGCCATGTGCTCTTCCGATCTTCTTGCACCTTCTCCATTGATGCCGTTCATGAATAGCACTGTCCCCAAGTTATCTGGTGTGTCTCTAGTACTGTTCCACTTTGACCGTCCACATGATTTAATCATAAGAACTTCTTTTGCTCAAAATCATCCAATTAGTTTATGTATTGTACTCAAATATACTTACCCCCTGTGCAGGAGTTTGTACGCTGAAATTTACTGAAATCACAAACATGATGCATGTGACATCCACTGATTGTATGGCGTCATTTGCACCATTTCTAGCTAACGTCATATGCTGTCCACAACTGGAGATCGGAAGATTAGTCATTTTAATTGGTCAGTCTAGTAGAAATTCTGGTACACTTGCTCTGAATGGGACTATTGCAATGCATTACCTTTCCGATTTTCAGCAAATTCTGGTGAGTCAGGGGGCTAATAAGGATCTACAGAAGATATGCCCTATTTATCCCTCAAATCTTACGGAAGGTTCTTGCCCAACTAATGATGTTAGGGAGTTCGAGAGCACAGTAGCTTCGGCTAGCCTTCTAGCAGCCTGCGGGAAGATTGACACTGTAAATGAATGTTGCGAGCAAGTTTGTCAGAATGCTATAGTGGAAGCTTCTAGAAAGCTTGCTGAAAAGGCTTATAGTCTCACAAGCCAAGATCGATCCCGTGTAATGTCTGACCTTTCAACTTGGGTTAATGAT
>CAVNYN010281023.1:0-22909 GCA_963692815.1 Nyctanthes arbor-tristis | reverse complement strand
GCTGTCATTTCGACAGCAAAATAGGGGGATTCACCCCCCCATTTCTGCCGGAATTGACAGCCATTTTCAGCAGCATTTTGCTGCCATTTTTGACAGCAAAATGGGGGGATTCACTCCCAATTTCTGCCTTGCTGCCAGAAATGCAGCAACATGGGGGTGAATCCCCCCATGTTGCTGTCAAAAATGGCAGCAAAGTGGAGGGGGATTCACCCCCTCATTTCTGCCGGAATTGGCAGCCATTTGGCTGTAAGAAATGGCAGCAAAATGGGGGGGATTCACCCCTCCTTTTTGGCAGCCAGAATGGACCATTCCGGCGGCCGGCAGTATTGCCGGCGGCAAGAGATACGTGGGGTGGGTGGGTGGGTTTTTTTAGTTTTTTATTATTTTTAAACATTATTAATAAAAGTTTAAAATGTTTATGAGGGGTATAATCGTCTTTTTTATAAAAATTTGGCTGAATAGTAGCAATAGGGACGATTTGTGTGCATTTTTGAAAGGTTGGGTGTTGTGGTGCGTCTTAAAAAATGTTGGGGACGAAACCGGTTCTTAATCTAAAGGTTGGGGACGATTTGCGAAATTAACCCTACTATTTACTCCCTCGTCCCGTGAAAATATTCTACCATTCTATTTTCATATGTATTAAATTATAGTCTACTTTATTTAATTAATTTCTTAATTTCTTATTTATCCTTATTTAATGTACATTGCTATTAACAAATAATAATTATTAAAGTGGAATAATAATTAAATCAAGGGTTATGCCAAGACCCATGTAGTCTAGTGACATTCTAATTAGGTTTTTAAACCCTTGGTTAAAAGTTTAATTCCCCACCTCTACAATCTCATTTGTAATATCAAAAAAATAAACATAAAAGTAAATCAAGGGTCATATTAGGAAAAATACACTTAAATTCCATTTTTCAAAGAATATTAATTGAAATTTTTAAATATATGTGAAAATAAGTATGAGACTATTTTCATAGGACATAGGAAGTAATAATTCTTTTAACTTCCCTAGGTAAATCTGTCAAAAAAGAAAAAGAAAGAAAACTTCCCTTGGTAAAAGTATGAAAAAATGTTACTTGTTAATAATTGTTGACATATTATTAGCCCATAAAAAATTGACACGGTGTTCTCTATAGTTACCATTTTATGATAGAGATCATTGATGGATGATTCGCAATGTGAACCTTTTTTTTCTTTTTTCTTTCTTTCTTTTTTTTTTTCTTTTTTGAAGCTAAGAATTTTCGAGGTTGATTATTGTACATATAAAATTTGACAGTTTTTGAGCTATCATAATTCATAATATTCCTCCATCGATGGTCCATGCTGAGGTTTTTCTTTTTTTTTTTTGAAAGTTGAGAATTTTCGAGGTTGATTATTGTACATACAAAATTTGACAAAGTTTTTGAGCTATCATAATTCATAATATCCCTCCATCGATGGTCCATGCTGAGAAATACACGAGCAATGTTTTGTAGGGTCAAATCAATAATGAAAATCAGTAAGGAAAATCGTCTTGGGGGCGAAGACATGAAATAATGAAAATTAAAGGGAATAAACATGTAGGGTTCATGTTGGGTGGACAAAATCTAAGTGAGAATCAAGGTTGGTATTCTTGTCCTAAAAATGAAGTGAATGCCCTGAAAGGAGACAGTACATATTCATCAGACCTTAACTGTCTTCTATAGCACTTCACTATAGAAATTGTTAAAAGTTTTCTACATCCTTCACATTGTGGTCCATTTTTCTTCACATTCTGATAATCGATCTGATTCAATGCACATTCAACTAAAACAAGATAATCGAGCTGGTATAGTTGTCCGAGTATCTAGCCCCACAATTTACTGAATTATTTTCTTCTTCTTCTTCTTCTTCTTCTTCTTCTTCTTCTTTTTTTTTTTTACAGAAAAAGTACCCAGTGTCTTGTGTTTCCACACAGACGATGCTTAGATCCATGTTTTGTGGGCTAGACTTCTTATCAAACCCTTACCCAACTATTTTTTTCTTTGAGTTGCAATGCTGTTGGAATAGCAATGTTGGTAATAAATAATAATTAAGGTGGTCTTAAAAAGTGGTCTACAAAATCTTTATTGGGCCCTGTTGAAAATGATTTGATTATTGTAGTCTTGCACGGGTAAATATAATTAGGGTCAATCAAATTTGTCTTCTTTTTCCCAACAAATCACCATAAATTAAGCAAATGTGAACAAATTTTTAGATTCAACAGTCCTTAGCTTTTGTAAATTACAAAAGAAAGTGCTTTTCTAGATAGTCAAATTCAAACCAAACAATTAGTGCCCTTGATTTTTGCATTCAACAATCAATATTGACCCTAATATGTACTTTTAGATTCGCAATCTAAGATTAGTATTGAGTTCTTTCCCATCTTTCTTCTATTATATTAGTGATCAGCAAATTCTACATAAAATGTAGAGTTATACTATTTAAATTAAAGTCGATACAAAAGGTTAAACAAAACTGAAAATGACATGATCGTGTTTCTCAACATATCACATCACTTTTAAAATTAATGGCAATTATATGAGCCACATGCCTATTTTGTCTAACTTTTTGTCATTTGTTTCAATTTTCAAATTGTAAGTTTTAAATTCAATTTCACTTTTATGGTTTGGTAACTATATGTTTTTTCATGTAGTTTTTTGTATTTTCATTTTTACATAATATAAAACTTTACAGAATTTTTCTTTAATTTCAAAAATAAGAGAGGTAACAAGTTACCAATCTTAAATCTTCTACAAGTCTAAATAAATAATAAAATACAAGAAGATGAAATGTCGTAAAAATCATAATAATAAACTGAAAGAAAAAAAATATGGTATGAATAGTCATTGTAGTGTCGGTAAATTTTGAAATCCACATTAAAGTCAAGCAAGTTGAAAGAAAAAAGATTATTCAAGGAGATTATTAACTTTAGCAAATCACTTTTTCAAGATCAAAAGTGCTTGGCAAATAGATAATAATCTAATGTAATTAATTAACAAGAACTATGAAGTCCTTCTTTAACAAATTTTAGGATTGTATTAGATTAGATAGACTTAAATTACATTATCTATCTAATCATTTGAGATCATGAAACTTAAAATAACCAGATACTCATCAACTACCACGATAAATGATGTTTTAGTTACATCCTTCCTTCTTATAATAACTTATTTTAATTATTACTTGCTATCACCAACCAATCACAAAGCTTGGACAAAGTGTGCATGCTAAAAATTATAAAGGTCAAGTTGTGAGTGCTATGCAAGTAAATAGAATGTGTTTTCAAATCTTCTTTTCCTATCGTGCTGTCTCCTGACTAATATAGTGGATGCATTCAACTAATCAAGATAACATAGGTAGTTTGGTCCATATTAGGTCAATGATGACTCGGGTCGCCGTGGCTGATGATATTAGTAAGTCTGTCTATGTTCAAAGAAGTTGTTTTTCGATAGTTGTGCTTTCAGTTTATAGTTATTTTTCACTATAAGAACGTATTTATTTTAATATTTTTATTTATGTTACGAGGTAGAAGATAGTAATTAAGTGCCAACACGGAGATATGCATCCACACATGAGGATGTAGTTATTATCACATAAATGAATGGGGCACAAAATATATGGGGATGGGAAGCAAATCTTGTGAGGAAATCAAAAGAAAATAGCCTCTCTTTGAGCCACCACCTGCTCAAGATATGGTTTTGAGCACATGATTTTACATCAAGAGCAGAGGGAACAATCTGCTGACAGCAACTGAATCTTTTGGGAGGATTTTGGTGGGTCCTTCTCCACCTCAACCTTTTACTTTCAAATCCCAAAAAAAATGATTTTAAAAAGTACGGTTTTTGCTAAGAAATTGCATTTTAGGTACCCAATCTATTTGATCTTTCATTCCAGTTACATACAAAGTTAAAATGACAAGAAGTTATCTTAAAGTTTCATGATGATGATGATGATTATGATAATAATAATAAATGAATGAATGAAATGATATAATACACGATGTTGTAGTAATGGAAAAAGTACCATCTCAACCTCAAACTAAATGGATCCACCTTGAACTACATTAATCTGATTTGTATTCCCTCACGTTAGATGAATTGTACAAAAGATCATGGTCGACCTAATCCAAATCCAACTTGTTTCCATTACATTATTATTATTATTATTATTGTAATAGAAATATAAGCCTTGTTTTCAAAATTATAGACATTGATTCATATATAAAAATAAAGGTCATATGACAATTTTACAAAGATTTAAGTTGAAATTTCTTTCTTTTTGCGTTGATTGGGCAAGTGGAATAAGAATACACGTTTCACGAAGAGCGAACTATAGCTTATCATTTTATTTGTCATTTAAACTTGTCGTTTTTTTATACAATTTTTTCTTTAGGTTACAGTTAGCAAATCGTACACCTTCTCATTTGATAGATGAGAAACGAGATGAAACAACATTCTATCAGTTCCATTCCAGGTTGTTTGGTTGGGAGATGTAGGATCTAAAAAGGGGGGGGGGTAAAATATGGAAATCCCACCTTACTCCAAAGATGACCAAGTTGCTATATTTGAAATAGATTAAGGACCAATATGCAATTTTCTTTTTGAGTGATATAAATCCCAACTCCAACGAATCAATACCATGTAGAAGCCCATGTTCAAGATTTGTATTCTATTTCTGGTGCACTGCTTTGTTTATTCATATTAATAATCACCTTGAAAAATTCAACCCCAAAATGGCAAACTTTGGAGATCTTTCATTGAAATCGGATCAGATCTTGCTGGATTTTTGTGGGTCTGATTTCGATGCAGAGTTTATCTTCTCCTCTCTTCTTGATTCATAGAAAAGCAAGCACAAATAAACCAGATAGAAAAAAAAGAAACCCATCGGGGGAAAGGAAAGAATCAAGCTTCTTCTTGCATTTTTCTGAATCTTTTGTTGAATTCCACTGCAATTTGGTGTAATGAGAATGGCAGCTGCAGAGTCACAGTTTCATGTGTTAGCTGTTGATGATAGCCTGATTGACAGAAAGCTTATTGAGAGGCTCCTAAAAACCTCTTCTTATCAAGGTACTTTATCTATCCCCTTCACGTTTCATCTTTTCAGATTATGAGTTTCTAATCTCCATTGATTTGGTTGACTGCTCCTTAGCTTAAGCTCACTGTCTCTGAGCTAGGCAAACACTTGGTATGAAAATTTTGCATGTCTAAACGTTTAGCTGAAAAAAATGAATTTGATCTTGACACAAGGGCCGACTGAAGACAAGAATTTGATCTTGAGGAAAGGGGTGGATGGAGGACAAGCTTTAAATAAATACACATGGCATGGCATTTGATGATGGATGGAGGACAAGCTTTAAATAAATACACATGGCATGGCATTTGATGATGGATGGATAATGAAACAAATAATTACACATGAAAATTCCTGATCTTCTTCTTTTTTTTTTTTGGGGGGGGGGGTGGTTGATTTTCATGATTTTGATTTCCTGGAAACTTTGTTAGGAAATTTACAGCTCCTGAATCTTGATCTTGACAGCTATATTTTTTTTTCTTGGGCATTGTTGCATTTGCTCATGATGGCATTATGCAGGGGAGTTCTGATTATGGGATTTCCTTTAAGCAAGATTCGAGTTTTTAAAATCTAGATTTTCAAGATAGACTGATGCGTTATTTGGGTATTGTGCATTTGGCCATGGCAGTTACGACAGTCGATTCTGGTAGCAAAGCTTTGGAGTTTCTTGGTTTGCATGAAAATGACAGAAATACTCCCAGTGAAACTTCTGTGTCTCCCAAAATTCATCAGGTAAATTTTCTTTACAGTTCTTATTTCCTTCCTGAATTGAATTTTGTTGAACTTCTTGCCAGAAAGATCTATATTTTTCCACAATATACTTGCAGGAAGTGGAAGTAAATCTTGTGATTACTGACTACTGCATGCCTGGTATGACTGGCTATGATTTACTCAAGAAAATTAAGGTAATCTTCTTGTCTTTCTAATGTAACATGCCCAATCGTTTTTTGTGTGCTTTAAAAATGCTTCTTTGAAAGGCCAATGTGTATAGAATGTGGATGATGGAAAAGAGTGGTGATCTAAATGGGTTTTTTGGTATTTGGCATGGCGGGTTGTGTCATATTTGGAAATATTAAGGAAGAAAACTGCAAAAACCACATTTTATCGAACTTTAGCCTTTAGGCACTTGTGGAAATAAATAAAAGAAGAGAAGAATCTGCAATTATATACAACTAAAGCAAGTTCAATGAACTTAGAGGTTTCCTTTTTCCTGACAGGAATCATCATCTCTAAAGAACATACCAGTAGTCATCATGTCGTCTGAGAATGTTCCTTCAAGAATCAGCAGGTGTGGATAAAGCTGTTTTACTTCAAAGGAACTTTTACTTGCTTTTGTAATTGGAGATTTTGTGTTTGGAGTTGCTTTTATTTAACGAAAATCGGTTGGTATATTATCTACAGATGCTTGGAAGAAGGAGCAGAAGAATTTTTTCTCAAACCAGTGAGATTATCAGATGTAAATAAGCTTAAATCCCATATGATGAGAACAAAATGTAGCAAAAGTGTTCAACATCAAGAAGATCTAGCAAAACAGGAAAATAAAGAATCTCCAGAAATTCAATTACAGACAGCAAATAATAATAACAACAACAAGAGGAAGGCGATGGATGAAGGGATTTCTCCAGACAGATCAAGGCCTAGGTACAATGACATTACTTTGGTTTCCAATTAATCACTCCATACTTTTCATCTTCGAGTCCTGCTGCTGTTTGTCTGTTGATTATAAGAAGAAAAATAAAGACAGACAGCTCGAAGAAAGCCCCACATACTGCATATATATTGGATTATAGCAGCTCAAACTCACTGTTGTAATGAGTTTGATAAATGAGCTGAGACCGCTCTACTAAAATGTTCGTTTCCCACTGGGGGGGGGGACCGACACTTGGCTTTCAGAGTTGGCGAGAAAGATGCTCTCAATCGGAGAAAATAGGGAAGAAGGAAAAAACATGTCAGATGACCAGCTCAAATATACTTTCTTCCAATTTTGAAGTCTACTATGATGTTTTTTCTTTCTTGTTTTTACTTTATGTTAATACAAAATTACCAAATGTGTAGAGGAGAAATAGTAAGGAGAAATTTGGAGACTCTCGTTGTAATGAGATGAAAGAATTTGTCGAAATATAGATGAGAAAATCCAATACTTTAAAAAAAAAAAAACCCTAATTATAATATTGATGTTTATGGTCAGAAGTTTACAATGCTTTGCAAAGTGTGCAATGACATATATCTGCAGTGTTCGATCTTGTCTGCTATGTATCGAGTAAATTAAATTGATGATCACTAAACTTTGTCCAATATTACGATTTTGCTCATCTAACTGTAAAATATAACTCATTGCTCATTTATCTTTACAAATTATTACTTATCCATCGCTCGGCTCATCTCTGTAAATCATGACTAACGGGATAACACCGTTAAGCAACGCCAATTAAGTGAAAACTGCACCGTCCAAGCATGCTTTGTCATTCAGCTCAACCCAAACGTATCCTATTCCCTGGATTCGCCTCCATGCGCTACCTTATTGTTCACCGCAGCCACCTTCTTGCTTCAAAATCACACCTCGGATTCCCAGTTAAAAGCTTACAAATTAACAAGATATATTGATAATTGTTAATTAAGGTAATTAGGTTCCATCTGATAAATTGTATAGCTAGGCTCAAATTTCGGCCGATTGCGCTGAAACCCGTCAAAGGGAAGCAGTTTTCGAGGGCATGGAGCAGAAGAGGGATTGTTTATCTTTGCGTATTTTCACTCGAATTTAGTCAACTTCACGCACTATCAATTTGAGATTTTAAATTTGTTCTATGAACTTTGACAATTAAAACTATATATAGGCTAGTTTGAGATAGTCCGATTTTTGCTTAATTCGTATCATTTAACCCGCCACATCACATTTCCATCATCCACATAGATATTCTGTTAGTTGTGACAGACGGAGACAAGCCGGGTGATGGATGGATAATAATTTATAAAGATGGATGAGTAATTAGTTATGTTGAAGATCTTTAAGAACCTCCTACCCCATGTGGTCTACATTGATACACATCACGTGTATTTCAAATCCATATGCAAGTCACATAGGATGTAAAGCTTTGTAACAAAACTTCCAAGAGGTTTTTGAATATTACTCTGAGTTATGTTTTATAATAGGTTGATAAAGTAGATCATATTGGTTAAAGTTTAGTGATCATCAATTGAATTTACTCGCTATGTATATCCATGGTTTATTTCTTTTGGGATAATTGGTGCAAAAGGCTCTTACATTTGGATATTATTGTGCAAATGGTCTCAGCCTTTAATTTTTTTAACAATTTTGTCTCCATGTTTATATTACTTTTGCACATTCCATCCTTATCGCTATTTGTTTCTAATTTTCTCTATTTTCAAAAAGGCATTTTTGTCCATTTACAGTAATTTTTTTTTAAAAAATATAATCAAGCAAGGTTACAAAATTAATTAAAATTATTAAAAAAATAATTATTTTTGAAGATATTAATATCTTCAACAATGTAAATTATGTTAATTAATTTTCAACAATATTAATTATTTTAAAATTTCATCTGTAATTTTTAAAAAATTTTGAACCATGTATGCATGGATAAAAACGCCCTTTTGAAAATAGAGAAAATTAAAGACAAATTGATATAAAGACGAATTATGTAAAAGAAATATGAAAGTGAGGTGAACTTGTCAGAAAATCAAAGGCAGAGACCATTTTCACAATAGGGACCTTTTGTGCCAATTACCTATTTCGTTAAGTAGAATTACGTTTGAATGAACAAGTCATGATTAATGCTTCATTCAAGAATTTTAGGAAAAGTCTATTTGCAGCATTTTGTACAAAAAATTTTACGTAGAATGGTATAATGATACAATTATTATAAAAGTTGATTTTACATGACATGCAAAAAAAAATTCTTGCATTGAAACAATAAATTGCTAATTCACATCTTAGGAAGAAAAATTTATGGTCTTCTAAAGAGTATCGAAGGCTCCGTCCTCTCGCAAATTATGATAAATAAATAAATGAAACTAAAAGAAATGTATACATCCCAGAAAAATACATCCCCAAAAAGAAAAAAAAGGGCAAAAAAAATCCAAAAACCCCGGACACTAGTGACACCCGCGAAAGCAATCTTTCAAGTTAAAATTTTTTGACAGGGTCTGCTCCCGCTCCCTGTTTGGGCAGAAAATCGAAATGCGAACAGCTTTTAGAGCATCATATGCTCTGAGAAAATGCATTTGTTTCATCAAGCCAGCTCCTTTGTTTCATATTTACACTTGCATTTGTAGGATAGGATGTATCAGGGTCCAACGTGGGCCTCTGTTCAACTTGTGTCACTCAGTGGCTCGGATTGAAAGTAGTTCGGTTTGTTCAATGCCCAGATTGGATTACACAATCAACCCAGATGTGGCAAAGAGAAATTGGATGATTAGTAAGTTATGTAAGGAGGGGCGAATCTTTGAAGCGCATAAGTTATTTGACGAAATGCGGGAACCAGATGTGATTTCATGGACGGCTTTAATTTCTGGTTACATCAAGTGTGGGATGATGAGAGAGGCCGGAGAATTGTTTCATAGAGACGATGCCAACAAAAATGTGGTCACTTGGACAGCTATGATTTCTGGCTACATCAAAATGAAGAGGATTTGCGAGGCCGAGAAGCTTTTTGATGTAATGCCAGAGAAGAATGTGATTTCTTGGAACACTATGATTGATGGGTATGTGCAAGATGGTAGGATTGAAAAGGCTTTAGCATTGTTTGAAAGGATGGACGAGAGGAATGTGGTCTCTTGGAACACCATGATAACAGGGTTTGTGAATAATGGGAGGATGGATGAAGCAAGGAATCTTTTTGGTCAAATGCCTCGGAGGGATGTAATTTCATGGACTATTATGATTTCGGGATTGGCTAGGTACGGGAGGGTTGATGAAGCTAGAGTACTTTTTGATTCCATGCCAGAGAGGAATGTGGTTTCTTGGAATGCACTGATTACAGGGTATGCCCAAAATTCAAGGCTAGATGAAGCATTTTACTTGTTTGATAGAATGCCAGTGAAGGATGTGCGATCTTGGAACGCTATGATTACAGGATTTGTTCAAAACAATGATTTAGAGAGGGCAAGGTTGTTATTTAAAGGGATGCCACAGAAGAATGTCATTTCTTGGACAGCAATGATAAGTGGATATGTGCAAAATGGTGAAAACGAAGAAGCATTAAAAATATTTTTTAATATGAAGAATGATGGCAGGGTGAATCCTAATGAAGGCACTTTCGTGAGTGTTTTGAGTGCTTGTAGTGACATAGCAGGTCTTGGAGAGGGAAAGCAAGTGCACCAAGTAATCAGCAAGACTGTCTATCAGGAGAGTGAATTTGTGATTTCTGCACTGATAAATATGTATTCAAAATGTGGAGAGCTGGCTTTGGCTAGGAAAATGTTTGAGGATGGATTGAACAGACAGAGGGATTTGGTCTCTTGGAATACTATGATTGCAGCATACTCTCACCATGGATGTGGAACAGAGGCAATCACACTGTTCAAAGAAATGCAAAATATGAGTGTCAAACCAAATGATGCTACCTACGTTGGATTGCTTTCTGCTTGCAGCCATGCCGGTCTGGTGGAGGAAGGATTGAAGTACTTTAATATGCTTTTGAAAGACGACTCCATAGAAGTCAGAGATGATCATTATACGTGTCTTGTGGATCTCTGTGGAAGAGCAGGGAAACTCAAGGAGGCATATGACCTTATAGAACAGCTCCCGAGAAAAGCATCTGCAGGTGTTTGGGGGGCTCTTCTAGCAGGATGTAATGTTCATGAGGAAACAAATGTTGGAAAACTTGCAGCAAACAAACTTATGGACATGGAGCCAGAAAATGCAGGCACTTACATGCTTTTGTCTAATATTTATGCTTTCAGTGGAAAATGGAAAGAGGCTGCACTCCAGAGACTGAAAATGAAGGAAAAAGGGCTGAAAAAACAGCCAGGGTGCAGTTGGATTGAAGTTGGAAACAGATTTCATGTTTTCGTTGTTGGTGATAAATCTCATACAGAAACTGAAACAATTCGTTTCTTGCTTTCTAATCTTCATAAGAAAATGAAAGATCGGAAGCTATGCCATTGTACAATATAATAATGGAAGAGGATTTATTAACAACATAAGCATATTTTTGAGCTCGCCGTAATGTAAAGAAAATTTTAGGCCAAAAAAAAGATGTAAGACATCGGTTCTTGGGAAAGATGAACTCAGATGCAATGATGATTTGCTTCTTCTACATTGAATGTGAGCAAAGAGTGACTGCTATTGGTTTTCCAGAAAAAGAGAAGAGACTACAAGTCATTGACATTGGTAGTTAATTCACCAGCAGGAGTCTTGATGGATGCAAATCAAACGGAAATTACTGTAGATTTCCAAGATCGGACAGGTTTATATATTCATTCAATTTCTTTGATTTAAGCAATATCTAGTGCAGTGAGTTCATTTAGAAAACTAGAATGTGCTGAGGATATTGAGTGAGAAAAAGGACAACTTGTCTCATAGAAATGGGTTTCACTTTGTTGCCATACTTGGAGGAATAAGAAATTAAACGATGTGAGTATTTGACTTCATTCAAGCAAAAATATAAGCCTTTAGTGCTGTATGAATGTCAGTGTAGGTTCTGTTCAATGGACTGTGGAACAACTACCATGCTTGCCAACCTTGTCACTGTTTTTCCAACTAGATGAGACTACATGCTACTCAAAAACGGCATTTCCGTGTAGGGCAAGTGGCAGGCCCTTGCAATCTGCAGAAAACATTCACATTCCAGGAGTCAAAATTTCCTTAAGCGGTCCACTACAGGTAAAAATGTCAATGATCAAGATTCTATTATTGTTGTCCCAAACTTTGAAATATACGTTTGACGGACTTGTTGATGATGTTAGGCAAGGTAGGCCCGCTGCTTGTGAGTGACTTTTTTAATGACTGGGCAGTAAATTGTAGTTTCATATATGCATGACGTTTTCTTTGTTTCCTTTTTTTTTTTTTTTTGGTGGCGTGTTGGTTGGGGGGGGGGGGAGGCTAGAACGTCAAACTACTTTTAATCTGCATCTGTGGGACTCAAAAGTATTGCTCACTTCGCCACCGATTCTTTCCACTATGCTCTGTTTTAATTTTCCTAAGGCATTGAATTTTATTGATCCGTGTTTTTAGTCAAGAGCAACTTGAGGACAACTGTACTTGTCTTCTCTATTATAATGGAAATCTATAGCGGCAAGCAGGCATGGATTTTATATCCGTTGGTGAACCAGGCATGGGAATTTTTTTTTTCCCTGGGTGTACGGGGAAGTGGGTGTGATCAGTTAATAAAAGGCTTGCTGGATAATGTGTTGAGGTTTCTTGCATTGCGGGCAATCATTGTATATGCAACCTAAGACCATATTTGGTGAATCATATAAATAAGTGAATTCTAGTTTTAGTTTACTTGTAGTCCCAAAACATGTTTAAATAAATCAATGTTTTCTTAGCTCAAAGAAGATTTTTTTTTTTTTTTTTTTCAAATTTTGAAAGTCGGCATTACTTTTACTCTCAAATTAACCAGCTTATATTCAGTATTAATCGAAGAGTTGTTTAATATGAAAGCCTTTTTTTTTGGGCTCATAAATGAACTTTTAAGCTCAAGCACATGCTCTTGGCAGTGTGCTTGTCAAGCCTGGTTTCACTGAACTCCACAGTCTCTTGTATTGACATTTTGATATTCTTTTGAAGTAGTGATATTCATAATTAACCTATCATATATTGATACAGATTTCTTCTATCTTTATTCTGGTTAATTTGAAACCCTCCTGACATGCGTGGACTATAGTTATCCAATAAATATTAAATAAAGAGAAATTCTTTGCTAAAGGCTAACATATCCATCAGACATTCAGTGTATGACTTCTGGCCTTGTGGGATATATTTTTTCCCCTTTTTTTGGGTGTGGTATATATATATATATATATTTTTTTTTTTTTTTGGGGTGGGGGGAGGGGTGGTTCCAGTTTGTCAGAAAGTTAATCTGAAAATTAGGAATTTTCTCGAGGCATATCAGCTGAGGTTGATGGTGATGACCATATTATGCCATTCAATAAGCTTATCGAGGGAGAGGTTTAGCTAATCGACCAAATATGTCGGACTTGAGCAGCTGGATTTACAGTCTTGCCCGCAGAACGCTGCTTGACAGCAGCTATTGAAATTCTATTTTTCTGTTATGAAGTTGGACATATCATAAAGAGATTTAATATTCCGCTTCAGATGTACCCTAAAAATTCCATGCTCAAAATGATGACATGGTGATAATGAGAGTAGTGTAAGCATTTTTTTTTTTTTTTTTTTTGCTGAAAGAAAACTCTACTTAAGATGTGTAAACTACTTTATCAGCAAATAACTAGTTTGACTTAAAAGAAAAATGACATCTTGTGATGGCAACTTAACTCAGGATATCATGTCCCTGATCTTAGACCTTTTTGGGCAGAAGATGTCACGAGCTCTTTTTTCATTACCTGATGCTTACAATAAGTGTGCAGGTGCAACCACCCCATAACCACATGTGCGAAACTGTGAATTGCTGATGGCAGGGCGCCCAGTTCAGGATAGATTGAAGTATCAGAAATCATGCTACTGGCTCAGAGCTCCAATGTAGTGATTGGCGCAAGGAATAGATGTTGAGAGTTATGTCTGGAGTCAGATATGAAGTTGGAAATGCAGGTGATTCCCGCTACACATCTGATTCTCCTTTCAGTAGTTTAGGTTCGTCTTCACTGGTAAACATGACTATCTTGGGTTCCAAGGTGAATTCATATGGATTCTTGGCAAAGATTCCCAGAAATTTTCAGTTTATCTGACTTTACTGCTGATTTTTTCTAATAGTGCCATTAGCAAGATGGATAAACTTCAGTTTGTTTAAATTGCTCTCTTGGAACTGTTTTCTAGAATTAGCGGCTTCTGAGTTTCAAACCATTTGAAGGTGTTCGGCATGTTTCCATGTAACGTTTTGATCATGGTGGGACAACACCCTGTCTTGGATTCATTTTGCTAGAAATAACAAATATTACAAGGTAAAGCTTGTCCGCTAATACTGTGGGCTTCTTTTTATTTAAACTAGGTGTCGCTGATCGAACGGCTGATGAGACACTGAAGGATATGTCAATGAAATTTAAGGGACAGTTAGAATAGATGCTCACTTTTTTGCTTTTTATGGAACTACTTGTCCAAATAAGTAAATACGTGCCTCTACTTACCATCTGGTGAATTTGATTCAGCACTAAACATATAGTATGTTAAAATATTATCAATTACTACGTGATTTGTGTAGTGGTAGTGTGTTCATATCAAGTATTATGATACATTACTATCTAGTGTCATCATGACACTACACATGCTATTTGAACATTGTTACACTATTTGATGTGCATTTATTAACGTGCACGACCCGGGACGAATGATACGCCATTAATGGGTAACGGCCCTTATTTAACCATACCAGACAACTCTAGCAAATCTCTTCTTGTAAGTTGCAACTAATGGGAGTAATAGACGGCAACGGACGAATATTTGCATAATAATCATAGAAAAACTAGCAATCAAAAAGAAGATTAACAATCCCCGTCCAAAAAAGAAAAAGAAAAATATTAAAAAAGCGTACTTTTCAAAATTTTCAATTTTGACACAGTTTTGTCAACAATTTTTTGTTTTTCCTCTATTTTGTCCTCGATCTTTTATAAATTCACACGATTCTCCACAAGCAATAGTACTATCAAGTATCAACAAGATTTTTTTTTTTTTAAAGGAAAGTATAATAAAGATTTTGTTCTTTCTTTTCATGTTTTAGTTTTGAATTCATTTTTATGAAAATTTTCTATCATCATATGTCACTCATAGGACGATGTGGCTACATGTATGCAAGTCACGTGGCGTGCATACATGCAGCTACATAACCCATATGAGTGATGTTATGACACTTAAATAGGTGATAGAAATTTATCCTTTGTAGACATTTTATAATATATTTACTGAAAACAGTTTTATAAAAAGTTAAGATCAGGCCTTGGTTCTTGTAGCTTCATGTTATACAATCATAAAGCCCAAAATGAATTGATATTTATATATTTCTACATGTCTTGCAACTGTTTTCCTCTTGAATGAAGTTCTTAATAATGGAACCCACGCTTGGTCGACCCCATCCGTACTGAAAGAAACGTTACAGTGAGTGAAAGAACACCATTGATTTTTAAAGAATTTTGGATCATAGAATTGACAGTAATTTATGTTTTATCTTGACGACAAATATTGTATTTGTACCTAGGTGGGGTCGAGATTTTTCTACGTTAGTGAATACGACAAAAAATACAAGTGTTACATTGTTTATATTATTTGGTTTTATCTTCCATGAATGGAAGAAATTTCTAATATTTTTCAAGAGTATTTACTCCATCTTTTGTGATCAAAGAAAAAATCGACATCTAAATTCAGAGAGTCCAATTTATTGTTTAATTGAGACTTTTGAATATAGATGTGGTCCCTTTTTTGTGGTGAAGAAGCCGATCTCCAAGGTCAATTGGGTAATAAAAATGATAGTCTTATCAAAAAGTCAAGTAATAAATGGAACAATTTGGAGAGTACTGATGCTAGCGTGGGAGAAAAAGGTAGCTAGCACGCGTTATGAAATGATGATTTTACTCTAAAATAAAATTCTAATGGCACTTTCACTATCAAAAGTTTTAAGGAGACGTGAAAATTGCACTTCAATAACAGATAATTTTTAAAGTACAATTCTACTAGTTTGAAGTTTAAAGTATTAATAAAGAGTCATCTAAATATAAAGTAACGAACGTGTTCGTGCCTTTTCCGAACCAATTAAACACAAAAATCATATCTTATGAGAAAAGAAAAGAAAGAAAATTATTATAGTAAGTGCTTGAAGCAATTGAGCAAATGTTTTAACCTTAATTCCAAAGCAATCTTTGCAAAGTACAGTCATTTTTTATAACTACATTAAAAAAAAAAAAATTGGATCATACATCAATTTTTCTTATATAAACTGTAAACGAGGAAATTTTTAAGAAGATGACAAGAGTTTGATACATGATCTTCTTTGGAATTTTATTTCTATTTCATTTTTCACAATTCAGGTTTATCCATATATTGAAATGTTTTCTTCTTTATTACTCTACCATTTACAAAATGTAGAGATGTTATAATGCACGTATTGGCTTACTGCAAATGAAATATTGCCAAATGTTTGACTAATGAAATAATGTTTGAACTGTTGGATGCGTGAGAACACTATTGCTTAATGTGTAAAATAATACACTTCTAGTAACTTGAATCTTGAATGATTTTAAGCGTAAATGTTAAATATTAGCTTTTATTGTAAGTACATTGAGATAATAACAGAGATAACAACCAAATAGCATGTGATGAAAAGTATTTTTAGTTGCCAATTTTATTGAAATAGAAAATTTTAAAAAGTCACTGTCATCATCTTGATTGATTTTAAAAAGTTTTTTTTTTTCTTTTTCAAAAGACTCTCATGTTTTAATGATTATTTTGAACAAAACAGTTGTGGATATCAATATGCAATGGGAGACATTGAATGATTACATTAACCTTTTTGGCAATTATATCAAACAAATTTCCATCTTATCCCCTCAATTTATTGCCTGAGTAACAAATTCATCTCCAGTTTTTAACAAATAATAAGCTGGTCACGATATAAACGCACACTCGGATCAAAATGACTCCCAATTCTCAACACTACTTCTCTTCTACTATAATGTTGAATCGATGTCTTATATTCGATGCAAAAGAATTTCTACCCCACTCGAGTTAATTTCATCTTATTTAATAAACTTCTTTTTGACGTCTCTTTCAACTACAGTTATTATGGGTAAGACTTGATAACATCATAAACCAAATCCAAGCTCACTGCGGTGAAAACACGTGCCCTTTCGGTGGCTTGATCATAATCTTAAGCATAATATTTCTTCAACCTCTTTGTATGTCTATAAATCTTTTATTCATCGTCTAGTAGTTCTTGTACATTCAACTTCTGTGAGGTTAACCCATGATATTCAAAAATTAAAATGAGAAAATTTAACAAATTTTGTCCTCGAGAACGGACATAATGAAACGTTGACACATCGAATGGCGCATTTCCTAGAAGAAAGAAGAAGGGCAATAAATTAGCTCAACTTTCCCAATAAACAAAACCTTTTTAAATTAAAGGGTAATATTTAATAAATGAAAAGAATATATAAGAGAAATAATATACTCTACATTTTTCAACACTAAAAATTATTTTTGTTTTAGAGCTTATTCAATTCCCTTTATTCTCTTAATTTATAAATTTACTTATTACTGATTTGACATTTGATTTGATAATTATTTAATTATAATAATATATTTCACACATTTTTATATTTTTAATGCACATTCTATCTCTCTTTTCATTATAAATTTCTTAAATAAATAGGATCATCTTAGTATTGTGACAATCAGAATGGGATGATATGAGAGAGAGAGAGAGAGAGAGACAGAGTAGTAGTACAGCTACACTTCCATAGTAGTTCCATTCCATGCCCCCCAACCCAGCAATGATCCAGCTTGTTTCCTGTCTCTGTCAATTACCCTTCAAATTACATTCTCTATCACATTGCATTCAATTCCCTTTCTTTTTTCCTCTCCATTGACGATATTCTCCCCACCAGCTGTTCACTGCAAATCTCCATTTCTACATGCCATAAAGCTTTGGTGGATAGGAAACAGGAAACACCAATGTTGTAGTTTACAGAGAAGGAGAGGATTGAATAAAGAGATCACCTTTCATTTTCTTGAACCCTATTGGTTGTTTTGTCGGTTTCTAAATCTTCATGGGGTGTTCAGCTTCTCGCCCTGCTAATTTCGTTACTCAACAGCAAAATCCCACCTCAAATTCTTCTTCTTCACATTCGAATTCACAGTTGCTGTCTCCATTTTCCGACCCTTGTGCAACTCCTATTTCAAGAACTCTTTCTCTGCCTACCCCTTTGGTCCATCACCCTCCTCTGTGTAAAGGGGATTCTAATCACTTTGTATCATTGACTTCCACCACTTATGGTTCCCTGGTACTCGTTGAACCCACAAGCCCCAATTTCAGTGGCCAGGATTTTGCTAATTCGACGTCGCATTTGAGAAAAATTCAAGTCTTTGGTGATTCTGAGGACCCTTTGTCTCCAGACTCGGTCATCAACACCTGGGAGCTCATGGAAGGGCTTGATGACGATGAATTCAAGTTTCACCTCGTTGACTACCCCAAGAAGCCGAATACAAAAGAGCTTGATGCAAGTGAGTTAGCGAAATCCTATGAATTTGTAGACCTCGGAGAACCGAAGCCGTTGTGGAGGCATTTATCTGAGGAATCATTGCTGGCTAAAATGGATCCCAATGTGGTCTCAACTTATCGCAAGGCATTGTTGGGTAGACAGCATGGATGTGAAAATCCTAAAGATTCTCTGAAAGCTGAAAAGATTGAGTCTTTGAAATCAAATATTGTGAGTTCTTCTGTCTCAACTGATGGTGAGTTGTGTTATTTATCAGGTGCTGAAGATCGAATTGTATTATATTACACTAGTTTGAGGGGAATTAGGAAGACTTACGAGGATTGTTGTGCACTGAGGGGGATTTTTAGAGGGTACAAAGTGTGCGTGGACGAAAGGGATATTTCTATGGATTCTTCATATAGAAATGAGTTGCAGGAGGCTTTGAGAGGGAAGGCTGTATGCTTGCCACAAGTTTTTATTCGGGGGAAATACATTGGTGGAGCAGAGGAGATTAAGCAGCTTAATGAGGTTGGTGGGTTAGCTAAGCTTTTAGAGAGTTTTGAGCTTATGGATTTGGTATCTGTGTGTGAGATTTGTGGGGATGCAAGGTTTTTGCCATGCCCCAATTGCAATGGAAGTCGAAAGGTCTATGAAGAAGACGAAGGGAGAATGAGAAGGTGCCCCAATTGCAACGAGAATGGATTGATACGGTGCTCTGGTTGTTGTCCTTGATTGCTACTGCTGATCATTTAAAACTATTATTTGGAACTTAGTTGCGGCTATTTATAAAACTTTGTTGCTGATGGAATGTGTATCTACTTGCGTAGGATCTTGTTTTAGTCTCCTTTATTGAAACCTTCTGCATATCATAGCTGTTGGACATTCTTGTTCATCGTCTCTGTGAACACCGTTAATCAATAAAGGAGTATAATTATCTGCATGATGATTGGTGCCTAATCATGTAGACAGTCGTGTTCTTACTAAATGCTTCAGACCGTTTATTTTATTTATGGAAGTTAGTTGCTGCATTTATTCGTAAATTGTAATTTGCTTAGGATTACTATGTTTCGATATGTTTGTGTTCTTCCTTTTCCAGGAGACGTGTGCTATCCAACGATACTTAAGAGTCTATGCTGAACGTCTAATTCTGATATCATAAGCTATGGAATTTTCATATAATGCTCATAGCATTTTCTACTTTCTTTCATGGATATGATTCTAATAGATTCTGTGACATTACGAGTGACTTGAGAAGCCAACATCATATATTGCAATAGAACAGAGTAACATTGTTAGTACTTGGGATGAATTTGTGTTGATGTTCCTTTGACCTCATGGAAAAAGTGATAATATTTTGTATTTGGACCTGAGCCTTGGAATTGAGCTGAAGAACTAAAACGAGGGATGTATTCCTGATCTTAGTATTGTAGAAGTTCATCTCTTGCTAAATTGTATTAGCTCCAGTCCCATATTAGAGATTCAAGGCATAATCAAATCATGGGATCCCGACCCACTTGCTCCATATTGCCTTTTATATCTTAAGTTTTGCCACACATGAAAATGTTCGTTCTCAGCAAGGATGAGCTCCCCAAGTGCATGAGGGTGTTTCAAAAAGGCTGTGTATGTGGCCGGTGGTTTGGTGCCAGCAGAGTATGCAGAGGAGGTCTTCGTGGGAGATAATAAGAGGAATATGCAGAAACATAATGGACAGATGTGTTCGGATTGTTTCAGATATATAAGTAAAAAGCAAAAGCATTGAGGAGTTTAGAAATCCAGAGCCATTTCGATGGTTAATTTGGCCTGTCAGCTTCAGGGATTCCCAAGTTTGATAGAGGATTCTTTGGTTGTAAACAGTTGACAGAAAGGTCCTAATAGATTATTTTTTTTCCCTTTTTCTATGCGAACTTTTGTGTTCTAACTTTTATTTTATTTGTTGATGTGTTATATATATATATATATATATGTTGATAGCGCAAAAGCTCGCTTTTCAACTGGTGTGTTCTGTTGTTTCGGTAGTTATCTTAAATGCTAATACATTTGATGCCAATACTTAAACGTGCACTAGATTTAGACATTGGATTTCTTTCAATTGAGTACTGAAGAAAGTAGATCCTTTTTGTTTGATTGATTATTTGGGCTTCAGATTGCACCAGCCGGTTTATAAAATATTTTAAGAGTTTCTTGACAACAATCACTGTAATATTGATGGAGATTGTTGGCTAAGCCGTTATTTATTTATCTAGAAATGATCTAACGCTAGATGTCTGACACGTTTATGGTACCAAATAGATAGTGTGGCATATCAGTGGGTAATATTATGTCACATCACTGAAGATGTCTGGTGCTAGGTGTTCCATCTGTTTTGGTCTTCATGGTGGCATGGCTATAAAGATTTCCAGTTAGGATTGTAGTAGTATTATTGTCCTTAGATTTCATTTTACTGATATAGTCATTTCAAATTTATCTTTACTTGATCCCTGTGTTTCCAATTAAAGATTTTTGTAACTCTTTGTCGGAGATAAAATTTTGCTCTTTGAATAGATAGTCTTTTTGCTTTTTACTAAGAGAAAATGATTACTCTCTGATGTGGAGTTCATTTATATCTAACGGGCTCGATCAGGGAAAAAATTTGACTTCCTTTTGGTGTGTATGCTTTTATAGCAATTTTGTTCAAATGTCAGTCAGACGTCTTATGTGGCATGTTTTAATTGGATAATTCACATGCGAGTTGTCTAATTAGAGTACGCTAAGTGAGATGTTTAGTAGTATAATTCTGGTGTGTGAATGGACCTAGAGAGAGGATTTAACTTGTTATTTCATAGTTTCAATGCACTAGCCTCGATCTCTCGCCATATGTTTGGCTTGATTATCCCAGAAGACATGCACGTGACAGACGATCATTGGACTATACATGTGGGGTGTCCTATTGTGAAACAACCTACATGTGGGTTGTCTAATATCCGTCAATATGACACATGGGGGGAGGTCATTTTTATACAATGTACATCGGTGGTTTTTAACCGTAGGCATTTTGCCCGGAAGTTTTTCCTAGGGTATTCTTTAGAATGGCCAAAAACCCTTGTCTAGTAAATGTGTATCTACCCCTAGCGTCGTTGTCTACCACGAAAGAAGAGTAGTTCCGCTTATTTTTTTTATTATTGTTTATAGATAGATATAGAATATTCTATTATATTATTATTATTATTATTATAAATAAATAAATAATATAATTGAAATAAAATAAAGTAAAATAGCTAAAATGAGTAAAGAAATAAGACATAAGTGTCAATAAGGTGTGGTCACGCTCTATGCAACATCTGTTACTAGTAGAGACTTCAACACATGGCTCGGTCATAGGCGTCCAAACATGCTAACGCCTGCTCTTTGACTCTATCAGTTAGCCTGATTCTTCAATTTTGATGCTTGATGAGATTGGAGATTTTGTTTGTATGGACTATGGAATGTGACTTTGGATCAAATATTCATTTGAGATCGGATGAGCGAAAATTATAGAAGTAAATATAGAATCTTTTAGTTGGTAAAAATAGATAAAAAGTCTATTTTTTTAGATTTAAAAAAATTAAAAAAAAAAGATGTGTTCTTTTTATTCACATCTAAATAGTTTATTAATCCATTTTGATTTTTATATTTCCCTTTTAATAGTGCAGTTATTTAAAAACAATATGAGTGCGTTTGATTACAAAAATGAAATTTAAATAGAAAAAAATTATTTTCTTGTCAATTAAATTACCGGTAATTAAATTTCATAGAAAATAAATTGCAAAGCTTTTGATTGAAAGTTAAAATCTCGAGAAAAAGTGTGAACTACTTAGAAAACAAAAAACGTATACTCTCATAGGAAAACATTTTCCTTGTTTTCAAAGAAAATGTCGTCATGTGACCAAAAGATAGTGTCACGCCCCCGTTAACTTTTCAATATTTCCGATTATCTTAGGGAAATTTACAAATTCTGTTGCGGAAGCTTTTATTCAAATAACGAGGACGGGACGTGCAAAACAATCCAATTTATCTTATCTTACTTAGTTTAATAGATAAAGATAATTTCATAAGTTAACAAATCGTCAACCTTTTAAAGAAACATTAAAGCTAGGTTTTTCAAGAAATATGAAAACACAAGAAATTGTATTAATAAACATATTTCATTGATTACCAAGGTGTGCCCAAATCATTATAAAACTTTTACAATGAAAAGTAGTATTCAAATCAATATAAAAATTATATCTCACTATTTTCTTATATGTTATAAGATGTAAAAACATATATATTATAGGGATGGGTATAAAAGTACTAAAATCGTGATAGTTTCAAGAACAGGTTTACACCACATGCACAACTCTACTCCCGTTTGCGAGCACGATCCAACATCCAGCTTGCCCTGCCTTTCAATTGTTATAACTTCAATATCTACAAAAATTGTAATAAGTGGGGAGTGAGTACAACGTACTCAGTGAATAACACAATCCTTTGATTCACCTTTCGTTTAGGAAAC
>CAVNYN010281017.1:21819-43213 GCA_963692815.1 Nyctanthes arbor-tristis | reverse complement strand
TTTTTGCTTTATATTTGTAACATTGATAATTGATAACATATCATTGATAATCTCATAGATAACTTTTATTAGGAGTAACTCCTTTCCTAATTCAATCACGGTCTAACTTTGTAGCTTTGGTTTTAACTTTCGATTTGCGAAAGAAGTCTTGGTTATTTCTGCTTCGGGTTCTCAGCTTCGACAAACTGCTTGTAATGATTGTAATGATTCACAAAAAATCTATCGACAGTCCATCAATTGATACAGCATGATTGTAATGATACACAAAAAAATACATACATACAATAAAATCGCTAATAATTCATACGCATGATTGAAATCAAGGAAGATTCTATTTTTCTCCGTCATTAGTATCAAATTCAACTATTATTCCCAAGTGAATTGAACTCGTAGAACGAAAAAGTCAATCAGATATTTATTTCTTAATAAATTATTTGTCAAAAATAATTCATTTGCAATTATGGTTTGCTGGACATAGATATTATAAATGATTAACTCCTACGGATTAACCATATAAACACGGTTCAAAACCAAGATAATCAAAACCCATATATACGGTCGCTGAGTTGAACACACACCTCGCCTACCTACCCCTACCTCCCTACCAATTGAACAACTCCTCCCTGCCCCTTCCAAAAACAAAAATCAAGCAAGTCAATTTTTGTTTGCCAAAATAAAGTGTCTATGAGTCAAAAACAAACATCCCCGGTTAGAAAATCGAAAAGGTTCCCTTTTTTTGTTTTCTATTTGAATATTTTATTCTACTCTTAAGGATTATTAACCAGTTAAATGATTCACATGCATGATTGTGAATGATTCACATTGCTCTATGATTCATACAAAGCAAGTTTCAAGATCAATTATACATACCAGAAAACCCTATGACATATTGTTCGCTTTCCCTTCTTTCGTTGGGTTTTCCCTTCTTTATTCTTGCGAGAATCTACGTATGTAGGAGGGATTTGTGGAGGGATTTGCGGTAGGATTTGCTATTTATATTTTCCTCTAAAAGTCTCAAAAAGTCCCAAAAAAAAAAAAGCGAAATCCCGATAAATCCTGAACAAATTGAATATCTCGTGACTTTTTTAGACTTTTAGAAAGTCTCAATTGAATATCTTGAGATTTTCTAAGACATTTTAAAAGTCACAAGAAGTCTCAATTAAATACTTCAAGACTATTAAGAAGTCTTAAAGAGTCTCAATTAAATATCTCAAGATTATTGTAGAGTCTCAAAAAGTCTTTAAATGTCCTAATTGAATACATCCCCTAAGACTAAATGTAATGAATATTTCCTCAAAGAAAATGCATTAATGGGCGTTTGGTACAATATTAGTCATAATAGTAGTTGGCGGTTTGCTTTGTATACAATAACTAACTATTAATGCAACGTGACTAAGAGTTCCTACAATAGTTGTCATTTTATTAATTGTTTATCTTATGTGTGATGCATAAAGGTACCAAGGATTTTATTTTGCTCACACATGCATGTTATTCTTGGGTAGTTATTCAATATGTAGTGGGTTTTCCAAAGAAAAAGGGAAAAAAGAAAAAGAGGCAATTAACCTTAATGTTTATAGGGGGGAAAAGTAATGTGACAAATGCAATTGCAAATATCCAAAAATGAAAAAACAAATAATAAAGGAGGATTCCAGAATCTTTTTGGGTAGGAAAAAGATTCCAAAGTAATAGCTTTTTTTATATATAGTAGTTTTTTGGAGCCGTGTGTTGCACGGCCAAGTTTTGGTAAAAACATCAACGATAAGAGATATATTGAACATTAAATAAATATAAAATCAATATAGCGATAGTACAAACCAAAGTATTTTATAGTAAATTTTAACTACAATTTCGGATAGCCTCTTTATAAAGAATATTTGTTGTTTTACTATACGCTTCCTATCAGTATCAAATATGAGTATTTTAAGACCGGCCCGATTTCTAACTCTTGATAATGCCAGGCAGAACTGACCATGAGTGAACACTGACTTTTTAAGGAATTGTCTGACATAGGATAGAGATTGGCCTCGACTTTTATTAACGGTCATTGCATATGAAATAACCAACGGAAATTGCTTTCTTTGGGACTTAAATGGCAATCTCAGATATGACGGACTTAATGACATTTTGGCAATAACAGCTTCATCTCCAATGTTACTTCCCAATAATATCTTCACTTGTAGAACATGCTCCCCCAATTTTGTAATGTGCAATCTTGTTCCATTACATAACCCAGCTATAGGGTCAATGTTCCTCAATAACATGATGGGGACACCAACCTTTAGTGTTCACTCATGATTAGGCACATCTGATCACTTAATGCCATTCAAGAACTCAGTGGAATGAATATCTTCAAACAACTTGCACTTCTTTCTGTCTGACATACTATCTGAACTCAAATAGGCCATTTCCTCAGGCTAATTGAGCTTAACCATATGATCATTTATGATTTGTACCACCTCAAGTGTTGGCGCAAGTATAGCTCTCCCTTGTAAGTCAGACACATTGTCAAAACTACTTGAGAAAAAAGGATATGTAGTTTCAATAATTGCTTATATAAAATTATCTGAATCACAAATAAGAAGATCATCTGGCACCTGTATTTCTATGCACGCATTATTATCATCACCAATGGCCCCATCTCTTAAATTCAATATCAATCAGCGAACATCCGTAACTCATTTCTACAATCATCATTGGTTACATTTTCGAATCTTATATTTTTTTGTAAGCTTCAGATCGGAAGAGCACACGTTACAAGGGAGAGGGATTTCTGGTTACATAAATTGTATCCTATCTACTCCCTTTTGGAATATCTGGTAATATCTGACAAAAATCCCCACCAAAGACCATTGTTTTGCCCCCAAAAGATTGACTTGACCAATACACACCTTCAACTCTTATTATATCTCATAAAGTTCTATCAAAAGCCTTGAAACAATATTTGTGCATTTTCGATGCCTCATCCCAAATTATAAGTTTCACTTTCACAATAAGTTCCACAAGTGGGACTGATATTACACATCTAATCTTCATTCGGGGTTAAGGGTATGACAAACCTTTAATGAGCCGTGCAACCATCAGGTAACAAAAGAGACACTATACTGCTAGATGCAACATTCAACAATATTTACCCTTGGACCGAATAGCAGCAGATAGCGTCTTCCTTACAAAAGTTTTACCTGTTCCACCACAACTATATACAAAGTATACACCTCCTTTCCCATACTGAACCAATTGCATAATTTCATGATAAACAATTTTTTGCTCGTTATTCAATATCTGCATTGACCTTTTGTGTTCTTCAATCAAAGTCCTTTGATCATGCCTCAACTCATCAATTATTAGCCTATTCTCAGACAGTGACGCATTAGAATCATTGGGATATAGTATTGAAAGAAAATTATGTAAACTTTTTCCTCTACTCTATAAGATTTTTTCAATCTCTATAAGAGTCAAATTATGAAGTTGTTCATCAGTCAAGTGTAGCTCTATTTTAAAAAGCTAAAAAAGAATACAATAATCAATAACAAGAACAGTAACAAAATCTAACAAAATCTACAAAATCAACCACTAAAAAATAAGACTGCAACCAAAGCAAAAGATAAATAAATAAAAACATATAAACCTAATATAGAAATATAATAATATAATTGATTTATTCAAAAAATAACACATCACCTTCATTTCCCTAAATAAGCCTACGTGTGTATAATAAGCGTCAGACAAAGACCGCCAACTTGCCTTCCATACATACTCAGGTCGAGAAAGGGTCCCTGACATAAGCAATGTGATAAAAAGGGTTTCAGTTCAGAATCGAGCAAATTTAGGTGCATAAGTGTCTCTGAACCAATTTCTTCGATAAAGAAGCACTACCCGACTTTTTGCCCCAGCCATTTCAAAGTACCTTCGAGAGCTCAAAGAGTGGGTAGACAGCAATGACTTTCTTCAACAATGCCATCTATATATTCTTTGTCATCATCAAGTAAAACTCGGGCATAGTAAGCACCCCTAAACATATTATATTGAACCCCATTGAAAGTCCTAATCTCCTCATAAGAAGTCGGGCCTTGAACTCTGTTCAGTAGAGTTCTCAATTAATACATTTCTCCTTGACCAAGTGAAACATTAAAAAAAAAAAAAAAGGGTCGATTGATAGGCCACGTTTTCTTTGTGTCCACTATTTTGAATCACGATTCCATATGAATCTTGTTGGGAACTCTACATATGTCAACTCTTTACCTTCAATGTGATTCCATGTAGTAAACATAGTTTGCCGAAGTGTGTAACGGTCAACAACTTCCTCAATAAGCTCATGTGCAGAATGAAACACACTATATTGATGTGGCAGATGGAAAGACAATTTTTCCACAGTAGGTTCCCGGAAATGAATATCATAACCAAACTGTTGCCAGGCAGCCTCAGGTGGAGAAATATATATGAAATTCAAATACCTCTTGATCTCTTCTATTGGATTTGTAGCTCCAAATAAAAACTTGTAGTTACTCGATCATTGCCCTGATGAACGTACTTAAAAAAATATTTAATGGCTTGAGATTGATTAGAACACTCAACATTAATATGAGCCTTATACTTCATCAACAAATATCCGTTATGAGGAACAACATATCAATTGTCAAGCTCTATGACATTCTTTGTAACAGTCCTGCCATTGTTTTGATGCCTATAAATCGGATATCCATCATCATCAACAGTTGTTAGTGGCCCAAATTTTTTGGATACCGCTTTGTGCATTGACCATTAGACATGCATGGAGAGTCAGGTCTCATTCTTCCACAAAGGCCATGAATCATAAGATCTTTGACAGCTTCATAGTAACTTGGATGAGACCGTTCATCAAGGATTTTAGCTAAAGTAATATTATCTATTTGCTTCGAGCTAGTACGTCTACCACCATGTTTCAACGAGACCAATATATGGGCATGTGGAAGATCTCGTTTCTAAAACTCAATTGTATACATTGCTGGAAAATGAACATATTAAATAAATAGTCAACAATTTACTTAAATATCCAAAAAACAACCTACACTCAGAATAGTAAGAAATGTACATAAATAAAAAAAAAATTAATGAAACAATAATTACCACCTCGAGTTTTACCAAATATCTTGTTATGACGAATATTATTCATAAGTAGATCTCGTTTATGCTTGAAAGCTCTACACAATATATCAGCTTGGCCTTCTGGCCTTAATTGTCTAGCTTCAAGAAATCTTTGTCCTTCCGGCCACTTCGGGTTGCATGTAAACATAATGAACAAATTAGGATCAGCTAATTTTGTATCATGTACCGCGCACCACTAGTGTAAGAAAATTGTAAATACACTCTCTTTCCATGCATAGAAGGATTCATATCACCACGTAATAGTGCATCAGCTAACCCATGATAGAGATCACGTCTTAATTCCTATTGGTGGGTATGTATATACAAAAGCCGGGAACTCTCAACCATAGTGTATGCATCAACTAGCAACTACTGCAATAATATCTGAGAGAACAAAATATTTGGAGATTCTATCTCTCTTTCCTATAGTCGATATGCAAAATAATCTTTTAAGGATACATATTTTTGACCACCTGATGACGTAGAACTTGAATCAATCCGTAAAATATTATTTCTAAAACCGTTTTGATTGAATAAAATAGCGCATGGTACTGCAGGCCTAGATAGAAAGGATGTCATTCATTAATTTGTTATAGCTATCCAGTACAACTCTCAACAATAATGTCTCTATCACCAGGAATGATTTCCAAATCACCAACAATCAAAGCTACTATGTCATCTTTTTGTGAAAGATTATAATAGATGAGACCATCTTCTTGTCAATCATAAACCAATCTTAGCCTAAGATTGTTAGTGTTTTTCTCACACATTATCTCGTGCACCATCATAAATTTTTTTGCCAATTTATTGTGTTGGTCCAACATAATTTTCAAAACGACAACAATATTCTCATGCAATGTACTTCCATCATTATATTGCCCAGTAGCCCCCAATCTATTTACAATTTCATGCTGAGTGTCATAAATATATAATTTAGCAAACAACAGCGATCTTCCTTCAACAGGCAACAAATTGCCAAACAAATTATCGTTTTGACCATGTAATCTGAAAACAGAAGCTGACCTTCCATCATTAAGGCTCTTATCCATTTGACCTCCTAAAGAAGTAAACGAAAACATCATGTTGTAGGAACGGATATTCTTAGTAAAATGTTTTCTTTTCTGATCATTACCATATAATAGATTTTTAAAAATTTGTGGTAGGTCCTCTATAATAGGAAGCTTTACCTTTCCGAGAGCACAACATAGTGAGAATTTAGGAGATCGACAAGTCATATTACGCTTTTCTGTCCTCTCACCAAACCAAAATATAGCTCAACAAAATGCACATTTATAATTAGGATTTCCCAAATCCACATATTCTGTTGTATATAGAAAAAACAGTTAGCATACGTAATTTAGAAACAAAACTGAGAAACTGTAAATAAAGTTCAAGATAAATGACCATGTTGACTACTTAAATGAATCCAGTAATTTGAGGCTAATATTTATAGAAGTAGCTACATGTTTGAATTTGTAGTTTACGCATGCATCTTGCAACGTCAGTATAGGACAACCTATAGATCAGCCAAGGCACAATTTGCACACGACATTGGTAAACTTCAATTGTGCATACTTTGCTTTGTGAAAATGGCTAAATAGATGGTAAAAATATAGATATGGAAAACTAAATTTGCAATGATACGAATTCATATTAAATAAATAGCCCTAAATTAAAACTTATGACCGAAGTAATTAAATTAAATAATAGTAACTTTCAATTTTATTACATCTTAAAAGAATGAGAGGACATATTTTATGTGATGAATATGAAAAATTTTGTACTCATTAAATTATTTAGTATGCATTGAAATATAGTAAATAAAGTTGTTATTATTATTATTAATAAAATATAGATATGGAAAATATATAAAAGTGTTACGGTAGAAGTGAACATAACAGTTACTGATTATAAAATGTATGATTAATTAATACAAATATAGTTTAATGGTTTTTTATTAAATTATTAAATTTAGTGTTGTAATTTTTGGTAGCAAAATGAATAAAATGAGTCCAACAAAAATACATAAAAAGATAAGTCCCAAAATTGCTTCCCAATGTGTAGACAATGTGCACTAAAATCCATAAGTCTAATACGTTAAACGACCCAATACAACAGCTGGGTCTAAGTTTTGAACCTTGAATTTCCTTAACCCAAATAAGAAAACAAAGGGAACACCTAAAACCCTAATGGAACATCCTAGAAGGTAGTATAAAGTACACTTTCTCCAACTAATTTGCTCAACCGCCACCACGCTCCCCTCTACTAAGCAAACAATTCCCCAGCCCTCCTAAAAAGTCTTCGTCTTCAATGATTCTAGAGTAATCATGGTCAAAAATTTGTAAACTTTTTTATAAAATAAAAAAAAAAATAATGTTTCATGTTTTTTTTGAATATTTTTTTCATTCATCTTAAATTTCAAATGCATTTTTTGTTTTTATCTTTTTTAATTGAAAAATATGCTCATCTGATTCGATTTATGCTTATTCTTTATCATATTGAGATTTCGTTTCATTTTTATTTTCTTTATAGACATTGCCCGTGGTTAAAAAATCTATGGAGTAAATCGCCGGATCTGGACAAATAATTAGGGTAAGAATTTTATTTTGCCCACGCATACATGTTATTATACATGTGTGTAACACATGTCACACATCTAAACTACAAGTGTGGAGTACTTGTAACTTAAATGCTTGACACATATGCACGCATGTATGTTATTATGCATGCGTGTAGGCAAAATAAAATTCTTCATAATTAGGGATAAAGTTATTATGTCATTTATGATTGCGGGTTCTATGAAAGCATCACATACGAAGCTGTGTAAGACAAAATGAGAACAAAAGATAAGTTGAATTCTATACATTATCTAAACTTTTCAAGTTAATATCTATAGTTTTAGATTTATATATGAATTTTTTGCCTTTTTTTAAGACACTTATGATTTATCAAATAGAACAGATTTTCAGTTAGATCTATGTTCAAAACTCTGGATCCACTAAACCAGAATATTACAATCAATGCAGTGAGATGTAGCTTCGGTTTTTCTTTTGTATTTTTTTAGTTTATATGTCCTTTTTCTTTTTTGTAATGTATGTCAACATTTCATATGTAATTTTCAGCAATATAATTTATTGTATAATTTTCTTCTAATTTTTTTTTTCCAACGGGTGTAACTTTTAAACCGATCTGAAGCTTAAATCCTGATATCCATAAATTGTAAATTTGTGCCCCCACACGACCAGTCCAAGCTTGAAGAAATGGCACCATATTTTTTGGACAAAGCTTCAATTAGCGGTGATGATCATAAATCAATTTAGTTATATTATTTATTTTCAAATATATTACTCTATGATTTAGTAGATAATTGTCTGCTAATTTATTTTTTCTGTGACATATTAAACAGGAAAATAAATAAAATATTGTGTCAATAAATTTAAAATGAAGGCAGAGTATAAAAAAACCATGTACTACACTAAACATGATTTTAAATGCTTTTCTGCCTCTATTATTTGATGAAATTTGTGTTTTTCATATTGCTACCTATATATTATTCGATGAAATTTGTGTTTTGCTTCTAGTATTTTATTAAAATTTTTGTTTTGCATATTTTGGGTAAAAATTTTTATTATAAGATGCTGCTCATTTTTTTTAGTGAAATTACTTGTTTACATGATGTAATACATGGATGATTTTGTCAGAGTAGTTAAAATTTTAAATGTGCCGTTACAGCATATTGATATAGTTTGTAAATTGTTTAGATCCTTTTTTAAAATGCTTCAAATGAATTTTTATTCACATGTTTCGTAAAATTCAACCACATGTGATACTATGAATGTACGTAAAATATGTTTAGCATTAAACCTTACTATATTCTATCACAAACTTGTATGACATTGGGCCTTAAACATAAGTCTATAATAAAATAAGGAATACAACTTAATGTCTTTAGAAAATTAATATGGTCGATTGAAATAGACACCGTAATATCTGTGAAATAATATCGTAGCTGACATTAATTTGAAGGTAATAACTACAGCATAAAACATAGAATGATTTTCTTTACATGCACATAATAAAAAACAGCCCATAATTTACACCTAATATAAAAGTTCTTGTAATCTAGCTGACCTTGTACGGTGCTAGTACTGTCAAAATTTTCTTGAATTGGAATATTTGGACATAATATGGTACTGCTTCGAGATGACTCGACAGAACATTTAGGCACCAGCTGAGTCCCACCCAATGAAGTAACGCCCAATGACGTAGCATTACTCTTTTTCCTAAACACATGTTTACCGGCTAGTACGTAGTCCACATGTTTGATGGACTCTGACCGTTTGACGGTGAATATTATAATCTGGCATTTGATTTCCGGCATCAGTAGTATTATGTTGTTATGAAGCTGTACATAGGATATGAAAAATCACTTAGAATAGGAAAAAAATACTTGGAATTGTCATAACATTCAACATAAATATATAATAGGCGCAAAATGGGTTACACTAACTGTTGATTAGATCGCTAAGTGGTGTTCGTGAATGTACCTGAGCACTTGTATTAGCTTGAATATTTTCTGCTTAACCATATCATTTATTAGGCGAATGAAATATATAGTAGTTGAGTAATTAAAGTAAGAAATAGATTGACCCCAACAATGGTTAAAAGCAATGTAAACAAATTAATTAATGTAAAATAACTTTCAGTACTTCTCGCAGAGCGTCTCCTTTTTCTTGGAATGCTTGCTTCATATTCCTCCATTTCAAAAATGAATGCCCTTCAAAATAAATTGTTGCTAAATTCCTCTATTCCTCTTTAATTTTATAAATATCTGAGTTTGTGATTCAAAAAACTACTTAACTTCTATATGAGAAGAAAATTATAAAAATGAAGTTATATGCAGTTAAATACGTGGGTCAATAAATGAAATGAGTGGATGGGTGGTTAATTCAATAATAATGGGTAGGTGGTTAAAATAGAGTGTAACTGTTTTGCTGTAGTAGTAGTAATAATAATAATAATAATATATTATTATTATATTATAACAATACATGCATTTGAACAAAATGCTTGTAGATAAAAAAATACAAAATTATTGTCATTATACGTAGATCGTAATAATAATGATTATAAGTTGATCATTAAATTACATAGTATAAAATAAGGAAACATATTTGATAACTAGTGTGATTTACGTGTAAAATTTTTATATTAGTGATAACATACTATACGACTAAGTATGATTATAATACAAAGTATGATTTTGTAGTGCTTATTATTGATGGTTGTTAACAATTTTGTTTTGAAATTGACATATTATTGTTTGGCTTCATATGTTGCATTCATGTTTACAACATTTTCATACGATTAAAGCTTATCCTGGAAGGACCCATGACTAATGAGCTTCACCGAAACCTATGGATAAATAGCTTACTGTGAAAATATGAAAATATGAGTAGTTTCTTGTATATTTTCATTCATCTGTTGTGCTCAATATATACATCACATTAGGTATTGAAAGAAAGGAAAATAATTAATCCTGTAGTCAACATATTAATACACAGAATATTTGGTTTACAAATACAAGGAAAGTTCCCGTAAATATTGTTCTTTATTCCACTTCCCCTCAAGTCGATGCATACGGGTCTTGGATGCACAAGTTGACAAGTGAACTGTACAGACTTTGTAACTATATCAGGTAGTTGATCCTCCGATTTCACAAATGGAAAATGTACAATTTTAGCCTCATGCTTTTCTTTAATGAAATGCCTATCTACTTTTACATGTTTTGTCCTATCATGTTGGATGAGATTGTGAACAATAATGATCGCTGCTTTATTATCACAGAATAGATTCAACTCAGCAGAAGTAGCAAAACCTACTTCTGTCAATAGGTTCTTCAGCCATAATAATTCGCAAAGACCCTTAGCCATGATCCTAAACTCAGCCTCTGCACTTGACAATGCAACCACTTTTTGTTTCTAGCTTCTCCAAGTTACTAGATTTCCACCTACAAAGGTAAAGTATCCAGATGTTGATCTTCGATCTGTGACACTACCTACCCAGTCTGCATCAGTATATCTTTCCATCTTAATATCATTCCGATTTCTTGAAAACATAAACCATTTGCCAAGAAATGACTTCAAATAACGAAGTATTCGGATTACTGCATCCAAATGATTCTTACTAGGGTTATGCATAAATTGGCTCACAATACTGACTGCATATGCAGTGTTCGGTCAAGTATGAGAAAGATAAACAAGTTTACCAATTAATTTTTGGTACCTACCTTTATCAGTTGGTACATGACTTGAGTCTTCTCCGAGTCGATGATTCTGAATTATGGAAGTCTCTACAGGTTTGCTATCCAACATTCCTACTTCAGCTACTAAATTTAATATATATTTCCGTTGAGGGAGAAATATACCATGCCGAGACCTAGCCACTTCAATTCCCAAGAAATACTTGAGTCCTCCAAGATATCTCAAAGTCCATAGCCAAATGCTTCTGAATTTGAGATATCTCCTCCACGTCAACTCTTGTGATAATCATGTCATCCATATAGATTATTAAGGCAGTTACCTTGCCAGATCGATGTTTCAAGAACAAAGTATGATCTAGTCAGTTACTTTGTTGGAAGCTATATTTTTTAATTGGAAGCGTAAACAGCCCAAATCATACTCGTGGAGACTGTTTCAATCCATATAGCTCCCTTTGTAATTTGCACACCACTTTAGAAGAGGCCGAAAATCCTGAAGATAAATCCATGTAACACTTCTTCCTTAAAATCACTATGTAAAAACGTATTCTTCACATCAAATTGATGTCATGACCAATCCAGATTTGCTGCCAGAGACAATAAAACACGAACTGTGCTCAATTTAGCCACTGGTGAAAAAGTCTTCAGATAATCAATATCATAGGTCTGTGTATATCCCTTCGCCATCAGCCTTGTCTTGTATCTTTCAATAGATCTGTCCACCTTATCTTTGATAGAGAACACTAATTTATACCCAACTGTCTTTTTTCTTTCTTGTGGCAGAACAAGTGACCATGTGTCATTTTTTATTAATATCTCCATTCCATCCTTAGTAGCTTGAGTCCATCGCTTATTTGTCAAAGCCTCCTCAATACTGGTAGGAATTTGGCACAAAGAAAGTTCACGAGTGAATCTCTTAAGAGGCTCAGAAAGTCCCTTACCTGATGCGTAATTTGCAATTGGATACTTAGACCACTGTTTCACAATATCTGGAGAATATATATCTGGTGGTTTCCTTGGATTTTGCTTGGCAGGTAAAATATATCCCACAGAAGAATTGTTATCAATATATGTAGGAAAAGGAGGAATATTTATCTCAGGATTATCCTCAGGAGATGTGGCAGTGGGTACTTTAGAGTGAGGGAATTTTGGATTTTCAAAACCAAAGTCGACAGCCTGGGAGATAGATTCTAGAATAGCAAAGGTAAATTCGAAACGTCAGAGCCCATATTAAATTCTACATTCAAGATAGATTTTGGAACAACAAAGATAGATTCTAGACCGCGAAAGCTTATATCAGATTTTGCATTTGGGACATTTTCTAGATGCATAGATACATCAATTGTTAACCAATTTAACTCTTCATCACATGTCTCCCCCTGAAGATGAGAACTAGTTACAAAATAAAACATATTGGACTCTAGAAATTACACATCTATCGTTACATAAAGACATCTTGTAACTGGGTCATAACTCCTATGTCCCCTTTGATGGGTTCCATACCCTAAAAACAAGCATCGTATAGGCAGGGTTCAAGTTTTGTGTGCTAATTTTTATGTATGTACACATAAGCAACACAACCAAAAACTTGAGGCGAAAGCATCAAGGGAAACATAATGGTCATGTGATCAGATAAAGCTTGAAGTGGGGTTTTGAAATTCAATGCCTTAGATGGCATCCTGTTGATGAGGTAAACATCATCAGAGACGACATCAGTCCAAAACAATATAGAAACACCAGCCCCAAGTAGTAGAGCACGTGCTGATTCTAGAATATGTCTGTTTTTCATTTCAGCAATTCCATTATGTTGAGGTATTTGTGGACATGATGTTTCATGGATTCGGCCATGTTTAGTGAAGTACATCTTTAGTCGTTGATTGATGTATTCACCTCCATTATCTGACCTTAGAATTTTCATTTTTGCTTGAAACTGTTTTTGAATCATAGCATGGAAGCTTTCAAAAATACTAGCAACTTCATCTTTATGTTTCATTAAATATAACTAAGTCATACGGGTGTAAGCATCCACAAATACGATAAACCGTCGATATCCAAATAAATTTGAGACAGATGAAAGACTCCATACATTAAAATGAATTAATGTAAAAGACGTGTCACTTTTATTCATACTTAATGGATAAGTGGGTCGATGACTCTTGGCCATAATACATGTGTCACACTCGAACTCGGAAACATTAACATGTTTAAATAAATTTGGAAAAACATACTGAATACAATAAAAGGATGGATGACTCAACCATCGATGAAACATCCAAATCTCTTTTTCTTTAGGGCTGATGGAATGATTCGTAAGATGAGCATGTCCCGTACTAATATCGTCAACTTAACATAATCCCCTCCTCTTAGTACCACGCCCAATGATTTCCTTTGTGAGAATATCCTGAAGAAGAAAAAATTAGGATATATTAGTACAACACAGCCCAATTCTGTAGTAATTTAGCCAATGGATAACAACTTATGAGACAAAGATGACATAAGCAATGTAGTAGATAGTTGTAGAGAAGGAGACAAATTCACAGTTCCAGCTCCCATCATTAGTGAAGTAACACGGTTTGCATTAGCAATCTTAGTACGTCGAACACAGTATGTACTAATGAAATCCTTAACATCTAAAGTCATATGATCAATTGCTCCTGAGTCAAAGAGCCAATCATCTCCAATTTTATTCCCAATAGTAGTAATAAGAACAAGATGGGGTACGTGGATGTCCTGAAGGTGATGGTATAAGCGAAAGGTTTGGTTCTGCTGCAGCAACGACGGCATTACCTGTTGCTTTATCCTGAATCCTTCTTGCTTGGTAATCATCCCACTAACCAGGATATCCAATCACATTAAAACACTCATCAATTTTATGTTTGAGACTCCTACAATGAGTGCACTTGGTACCTAGGTTGGAGATTTGAGTCTTGTCATTTTTTACACCAGTAAAAGGTCCCAATGTCAGCTTCTTAGATCTAAACTAGCCCCTCAAACTCCATCCATCTCACTAGAAATCATGACTTGCTGTCTGATTGCTTCCCTTCGTACATGAGCATAAGTTGGCTCAACTGTAGGAAATTGATTAGTTTGAAGAATATTAGCCCTAATTTTGTCCAACCAATGATCAAGTCTATCCAAAAAAGTATAAACTCGTTCTTCTTGAATAAGTCTATTGAAGGTTGAATGTCTATTGGGCACTCCATCGGATTTGGGCGACGAAAATCTATTTCACACCATAGTCCTTGTAATCCAATGTAATATTTCTCCAGGGAACCACCGGCTTGCCTTAAAATATACATGACGTAAATGAATATACGTGGCATGCATCGACACACGCCACACGAAATGAATATACATTGTGATATCAACTCGCCAGTTCAATCTCTTTGTTGTAAAACTTGGCTTGATGTAGTTGGATTTTGGCAACCAATGGCTTCTTTTCTTTAGTTTCAATATATCTTAACATCTCTGTAGCATAGTCTCCCCATACTGTGCATGTAATAGTATATTTCCTACAAAAATTTTAAAATAGGCTTAGTAGCAATTTCTTGTCATACAGTGGAAACTTTAAAAAAATAAATATAAAAATTCGCACTCCAAATCTTGGATGGCAACATCAATGTGCGGGAAACGTTTCTCCCAGCAACCGGTGTTGGATGTTGTAGAGGATTTTTTAGGGTAATCTTTCCTATGACATCTACCTACCAAAACAGTATATTACCATGTTGTCAGAAAGTAATTTCAACACTGACAAATAAACTAAACTTACGAAGATGGACTTCAGCAAAAACAATTTTTATGCCTTGGATGCTTGGAATTGACTTGAAGTAGTAAATGCCTTCTGGAAAGGCTTTCGCACTTACAACAATTACATCAGTACTTTGTGTGAAATTTATCCGATATGCAGGGTTAGTCAACCGATACTTGCCATAGTCACCTCTCATAGCACAGTCTGTAAAATTATACATCATACGTTCACGCAATTTCCCTGCATAATTTTGGGTATCCAGAGGTCTAGCTGTGGCTTGCGTCCTATCACCCTGTAGTGTAAAAACTCAAAATAATCAATTTTGAGAGTTTACCATTTCAAAAATTATTATCGTTTACCATTTCATCCATAATGACAAGCTTGAGAGTTTGCGGTTTGTTTATGTTCCCATCGGTCGGCACTATAAATCTTCTTGCAATGCGGGCCTTAATTTGAGTTTGTTTTATTGAGGTTTCGAAGTAAAGTCACATGTATATGTTCGGCCGCCATTGAAATCCACGAAAACTACAGCAATGAAATCTAGTGAAATTCAATTGTAGACTGTGATCTTTGTAATGATATTTTTGTTGAAAAAGTTTGTATTTATATTGACTTGTAACCGTCCAAATGTAGTGGAGGTGGGTTGTTTGTTTAATTATAACAAAACTGCATGACTAATTATATTGACACTAAACTTTGTTTATAATCACATCACATTTTTAATTGCATAATTTGTCCTTATATATTACTATTTATTGTATTTTTGTTTCTAACTTTTTAAATCAAATTTCATTCTCGATCTATCATTCATTAGTATATCTTTTATTCAATAAAGGTTCTATCCAAATGTTTTGATGGAAGAAGTCATTAAATATTTTAAATGAGTAAAAAATAACGAATAGTTAACTACAATTATATTTTTTTCTCTCATTTGAATGTATACTAACAACAAAACTTGTATGAAAATTATTATTTGATGCAAGGAGTATTAATTGATTGAATGTTGTAGAGAAGATATGGGATAAAAATTATAGAGATATAGATGTAACAATACCTAAAGTTCATGGATTATTAATATAAATAAAATTGGTGTGTTTATAAAAAAGTGCAGTGTCAATATATTTACCCAAACTGCATTTTTTCAATAAAGCCTAAATACAAATTTAAAAAAAAAAAAAAAACTACTGCCTTAATTGTGTATGTGGGTAAAACCTGTAGGAAAAAAAAAACGTGTGTTTTGTGACCGTCCAAATGTAGTGGAGGTGGGTAGTTTGTCAATTATATAAAGCTGTAGTTTTTCAATAAAGTTGAAATACAAATATAAAATTGAAAAGAAAAAAACTGCCGCCTAACAATTAGTCGAGGACGTGGGTAAAATCTTCAGAAAAAAATTCATGGCAATTAAAAAAAATAAGAAGATAAAAAAAATGTAACTGGCAGTTACGGATAGCCTTGTAGTGGGGAAGGCGCGAAAAAAAAAAAAAAAAAGGATTTAATAATATTTTTATGTGAGAAAAAGATCTTGAAGAATAATTCCTTATATATATGTGTGTGTGTGTGCTGGAAGAATAATTCCTTATATATATGTGTGTGTGTGCGTGCGCGCGCGCACACACACATAGTGATCGCATGTGCAAGGCACGTGCCATATCAAATCGTTAATATTTGGGCAATTTCACTCTAGATCCCCAATTTTTTAATTTTGTATCAATTTTGTCCGTATTCTTTTTTTTTAGACCTATTAAGTCTCCAAACTTTCATTAATTATTGTATTATGTCCCCAACACCACTTTTCGTCCCTAAGCTTTCAATTTTCACTAATAACCCTTATCAAAATGGTTATTATACCTTTAAATCTTTATTTCCTCCATAGGTCCCCACCCTTTTAATTTTTATAGAATTTTTACTTACTATTTCTTTGGGCGCATAGGAACTCCGACCTTTACCTAACATTTTAATTTTTTCTGTTAATACCATTAATTATTTAAATAAAAATAAAAATTAATATAAAATAAGAAGTCCAACCACTCCAATAACTCTCTCTTACATAACCCAATGACAGCCGTCAGAAATAAGGATAACAAAAAAACACGATCTATAATGGTTTTGATAGATATCAAATTCGTGTCAAAAAAATTATCGATCTAAATATCAGTGTGACGAATCGAATCTGATTTCTTGATCTACCATAAATCACGTGGCGGATACGGATTGGTAGATCCGTCCCAAAAAATTGATTTTTGATTTACAAAAAATAAACATAGCCATGATACTTTATTAATTTCATTTCCTATCTGTCTTTGTGATTTTCACCCTAATTTGTTCTCCATTAGAAATTGAGAGGTTGAGGACGAAAGGTTTTATGAGGGAAATAACACGACAATAAATTAAAGGTTTGAGGTTCTACATGTCCAAAAAATAATAGGGATAAAATTGTATAAAAATTGAAAGGCCGGGGACCTATAGTGAAAATGAAGAATTAAGAACATAATAGTCATACTGATAGGGGTTAATAGTAAAAATTAAAAAGCTATGGATGAAAAGTGACGTTAGAGACATAATGCAATAATAAATGAAAGGTTGGGAGCCTAGTATGCCTAAAAAAAGAATGAGAAAAAATTGATATAAAATTGTAAGGTTGGGGCCCTCGAATGAAAATTACCCTTAATATTTTATTCATCGAACAGAATTGCTTCTTAATTTCATGTAGATGGATATAAAGTAAATGTATTACACTTGACAAGTACATATAAGTAAACACTAATATAAAATTTAAAATGTATTCCCCAAATAATCTGTTCCCTTTTACACCATGAAATTCAGTAAAATATTGGCACAAGGTTGCAATTTTTGTCTCACAACCTAGCGAGCCAAGTAATATGTGAGCTATGACACAACACTCCTGATAAGTGGCCATAAGAAATACAAGGTTGCTGGATCATAGACTTCCTGCAGATTTGAAGAAAATATTAATAATTACATACTCATTATCTAATTTAAACATACCATATATTACGAGTTAAAAAGAGAAAAAAAGGTCAAAGGATGCAAAATAAGATGTATCACAAAAGCATATCAGTCAAACATAAAATCAGATTCAATAAGCATCAAATAATTGAAACAGAAGATTGAAGTCGAAAGATATCTCTTTGGACCATTTCCCTTTTTATGTGGAGTATTATTACTGGTTTCATAAACATCTAGGAAATTTTTATTTCACTTCCCACATGTGATAAAGAAACCTCTTATTTCTTTAATGTTCAACTTCAACTCCCAACAAAGAAAACATTGTGAAGAAAAAGTTAGTAGAAACTTATAGAGGGATAATGAAAGAGAAAATGCATACTTTAAGAGAATGTGCACCTCAATAACTAATAGAGAACTTTAAAAATGAAATTTATAATGTTGCAACGGAATTAGAGTTCTGAATGCAACATGAAACCCATAATGACCAAAAAACTAGTCCTACAAGAAAAAGTAGGAAGAAGCTGAAAAAAAGTCCTATTCGAAACAAAGAGCAAGGGAAAAGAAAATACGGGACACTAAATCTGATCAAACTTTCAAAGAGATTCAGAAAAAAATGGGAAGAGATGCACACAAAAAGAGATTGTCTTCCACGTTATCAACCAAAACTCTAATCCAAGACTCATATTGTTAAAATTATGAAAAGCGCCAGCTAAACTAATACCAGCCCAAACTTTGTTAGGTCGTGATGTCCTACAAAACTAAAGAGGCAACCATCTACAAAAATGAGAACTTGCACAACAAAACTTCAAACTAACTTATAAAATTTAATCACTTTCAAAGAAGAACAATCATAGAAAAAAGAAGCAAAATGCACTTCATATTAAAAAAAAAAAATAGAAATCCATCAGCTTAAAGAGACCTGGAATATGCTCTAGCCTCTACAGGGACATGATAGTGAAAGAAATAAATAATTAGAAAAAAATAGATAAAGATCATTCAGATAATATATTTTTTTAGATATTTTTCATCAGCATCTCTACAAATTAAGTACATAATCTTGTTACCACATAAAAACATATGGTGGGATTTACAGCTATAATTCATTTCAAATAAAGGAAATGAAACTGGACTATAATAGCAATTCTTGGGGCAGAGAAAGAGGCAGAGCTCTTGCCTCTCCAATAATCTGAAAATTCAAGTTCAACTAGTTCAAAAGCCACAAGAGGGAAAAACTTGACATAAGAGGACACGAAGCCATATGTCAGAAACTCCCATGAAACTACAAGAAAAAATTGGTATCTAATTTAGATTATTGCGGACAATTTGCTCACTAATTAAGTTGTATCACAGCTTCAATAGCTTTCAAGGGTAAAGAGTAATTTACACGAATAAAAAGTGGAATTCGTATGTTGACATCCATTTATTATGAAACATTCTGAAGAAGTTAAAAAAAAAAAAAAAGAAAAAAAGAAAAATCCAACTATTGCAGCAATTTGGATTAGATATAACCAGAAATCTGGACGGGGGGAAATCTCGGACAGGATTGAAATGAAGACAGTAATAGAAATAATTGGAAATGGCCCAAAGCACTTTAGAAAGAAATAGAAGCGGTAGAAGAATTAGGGTTTATAAAGCAATGCTAAAAGTAGTTGTGCAGGGCTATGGAACTGACCCAAGTCTCTTTTCTTCACAAAAATTGCCTTTTTCCTTCAACTCTTCAAGGGTCAATGCTCTTTCTTGCCTGGTGCTCCACTATCTCTTCCTCGTTGCTTATACTGCCAGTAAGTTCTATAGAAGAGAATGGGTCCGCGTCTGCAAATTTTTTGAAAATGAAAAAGGGAAAAAAAGGAGAAAACAAGTAAGACGGAAATGGCGTCGTATCAGGAAACCGATATGAAAAGTGGATATTAAATTCACACTTTTAATATATAGAATTTTTTTCTTCTTTTTTTTTTTGGCATTAAAAGGATGCTGTGATTCTAATTATATATAGTAAAAAGTAATGTTCTATCTATCATCAGTAAAACTATGAGTCATACTTTGGGGCCAAATGTCTAGATCAAAATATTTTGCAAGAATCTACTGAATCCATGATGAAATGGACTTTGAGGTGACTCTTTGAGGGCTTTAGCCTTCATAAAATTTAAAAATCTAGTCCATCTAATCCTTGCCAGCGAAGGATCTCACCATCCATAGTAGCCATAACTCTGAACTGCTTACATGCATCTTCAACCCACCTACCAGCAAAAACTTTGGAGCGGATCACCATGTAAACATCAATCTTAGACGGATTTAGAAAACTGGATGTATAGAGGATAAAAACAAAAAAAAAAACAATAGAAAAAAAAGAGTGGTTCCACATGACCGTCACCTTCTCTAGCATCCCCAACCGCCTCCACAACATCATCATTCTCTCTCCTAGATCAACTTCTGCTTCTAATGTTTCTTGATCATCCCAATCAGAAGAACCTTGAAGTTCTTATATTCTTCTAGAAGTACTCTGTTCTCTCCTTACACAGTCGATATGATAGAGAATCTAAAACGGGGTGTTTTCTTCTGAAGACAGACCAAAGTAACATGGAATTTTATAGGTTTCAGTGGAATTAAGAGATTTGGGTGTGAATATGAAGCTTTAGCTTTGGTAAATAGTGGTGGACTGAAAATAGGCAACCATTTGTTGACATTATTATAGACGCTTGATAGAGCAAGACACTGATGTAGGTTGATGGAGGAAGAGAGAACAACATCATGGCCTGCTAAATTTGGGAAAGTGACATGGCGTTTCTCAATTGAATTGTGTTTCTTTGTGCTTGGAACACATTTTAGTTTTTGGTGTTTGAATGGACTTCATGAGGCATTTAGGTCTACTTGAAATCCTAACACAGTTCTTTTCGTTAATTACATCAATGAAAGTAATATAGTTGCAATGCAGGCAGTTAGCAAACCTGCTTAAAAGTAATCTTTCAATTAAAATTAAAAAAGAACAACTTTGTTAACAAAAAGCAAAAGAGATAAATGCCACCTGCAAATGTGTTGAGCCATCATAGTCCACAGAGTAACCAGCCTCCTTAAAAACACCTCTAAAATGTGGAGAAAATAATCAGGCAGTTAGCAAACCTGCTTAAAAGTAATTTTTCAATTAAATTAAAAAAGAACAACTTTGTTAACAAAAAGCAAAAGAGATAAATGCCACCTGCAAATGTGTTGAGCCATCATAGTCCACAGAGTAACCAGCCTCCTTAAAAACACCTCTAAAATGTGGAGAAAATAATTAGGCAGTTAGCAAACCTGCTTAAAAG
>CAVNYN010281016.1:0-22857 GCA_963692815.1 Nyctanthes arbor-tristis | reverse complement strand
CCCCCCCCCCCCCCTCGCGTTCTAATTTTATCCTATCTTTTGAATAAGCCTGGTATTAGCTAGAACTTGAAGATAGCTGGAAACTGCAGCTATTTCGGAAAGCCAGTTTTCTGGAGTAACGTCGATGTGCATTATCTTGTGAAAATTGGTACTGAATTTCCCATTATGAGCCAAGGACTTCAACATAAAATTTATCTGAGTCTGAAAGGTTCTAAGTTCTGAGGATTTTATCTGCTACAGTGGCCATATTAACTTAATAATCTCCGAATTGAAGAAATTGTACTGGAGATAAACTTGAATCATGTTTAGTTTTAGAAAATATTTTATTCAAATGGTTCAGAGAATAATATAATTACGCCAATTAGAAATTATAGTAAACTTTTCATGTAAATCTACTGGCTTCAAATATTATAGTAAATATTAAAAATGCAAACTTTTCTATTTGATCTGATCATCTCTGTGTTCCCACATGTCAGAAACACCCAGACTTATGTCAATTTTTTTTTTTTTTTTTAAATGACAAGATTTTTTATTTGACTTTTCTCATATTATGTATTGGTCGCATCCATTTTTCAGAAAGTCTATCCTTGTGGTCGTGTTTCGTGGTAAAGCTCTTATGTACATCTCAGCTGGAGGGGGAAAAAACAATTTATTGATTGCAGTTTACTTTTATATTGCTTGCATTTAACTTTTCTGGATATCGTTCATTTATTCTGAACTCTTGACTTTTGCAGCCTCAAGCAAGAGAAAAGGGTGAGAAGGAGGGATTTGAAGTGAGCATTACAAAGACCAGTTTCAAAGCTAACACAAAAGCTCTTGCTGAAAATGAAGCAGAGGGACTGGCTAAGGTGATACATTCTCTAGAAATTATTGTGAACCAAGTGCATAGAATCTTTTCTTATTTTCTTCATGAGAGAAAAATGTGGACAATTTGGGGAGGGGCCAAACTTTGAATCATATCACACACAGAATTATTCTGCGAACTCACCATGTATATATGCTCAATCTGTGTCAACTCCCTGCCTTTGCAAAGCCTGGATCAACCACTGACAGACTACAGTTTTTGCTTTTGGTTGGAAAAGAATGGTTACTTACCAATCTTATTGTTTTGTTGCAGTTGATTTACAGACCTGACACCGGAGAGATCCTTGGGGTTCACATTTTTGGGCTGCATGCAGCAGACCTCATACATGAAGCATCAAATGCCATAGCCATGGGAACCCGTATACAGGTAAAATTGCCTTTTCATTTACACTTGCTTCTATGTCTAGACACATTTCTGTCATTGCTCGTAGAAAAGTGAGATGACAAATAACTTGTTCATTGGGCCAAGGGTGCATGTAGCTCTATATATATATATATGAAGTCATAAAGAGGCATGTAACAAAAAAAAGGACTCTATTGTACCCATTTGTTGTCCTGGTCTCCTTTGTACCCATTTCAGTTTATTAATAAAGGACTCTATTTTCCCCTATATATATATATATATATATAGAGAGAGAGAGAGAGAGAGAGTCATGTAACATCACTTAAAAGACCAAATACTCAGACGTTGACTTATTTGTATCTTGAGCGGAAGGGAAAAAGTACTTTAGATGCTGTGGATGGTACAGAGTAGGCTCATCTACTATTTAAATTGCTTGAATTTCTGAGAGCTTGTTCTCGTGAGCTTTACATAAATCAAAAAATTTATCAAATCCATATCAACCACATATTCTTCACAAAAAACAAAATTTCACACTTCCCAATAATCGTTTTTTACATTCCTAGTACATATTCTCCTATAAAATAAATCTATTTAAACATAATCTCCCAAGAACAAGCTCTGAATCTGGTGGCCAACACTCATGTACTTTTCTTTGCTGCTTCTTTTATAGAACTTGTTGTATGTCATTGTTCAGGAATAAAGTTCATGGTTACAGAAAAGTAGGGTCGTCAAACTTTTCACATTGTATGCTGTCTTGATGCACTGCTTAAAACAAAATAGATCCCAGTCCTTGGTTTTCCAATGCAAATCTTGCAGGATCATCCTAGTTCCCTTTGTCCACTTAAATAATCTACTTTGGCATTCAGATGCTCATCATGATTTATGAAAACTTCTGACCTCTGCAGGACATAAAATTCGCTGTTCATGCTCATCCAACATTGTCTGAAGTTCTAGATGAGCTCTTCAAATCAGCAAAGGTAATTTCTAGTCCTTTTTTTTTTTTTTTAAATTGTATTTGTTCTTTGGTAGAATTCATAATTGCAACATTAGGGGCAACATAGGACAACATGATCCAATCATGTCTGCATCTCAACCCCACAAAACTGCTAAACTCATCCTCTTTGTTGCCTTTAAGCCATCATCGTGAAATCCACGTGCACTATTTTGGTGAAACCACAACATGTGGATAACAAATTAGTTAGGCTGTCTTTTCTCGAAATATGAGATAAAATTGCCAAATCATTTTGAGAATCCCTTACACACTTGCATATATAAATTGCAGGTAAGTAGGAAACCATCCCTAGGACCTGGAACGAAGTTCCCTCTCATTTTTCACTGGTACATTAGATGACCTATATTACACAAGAATGATGTGTTTCGAAAGAGCTTCCTTTGCATATGGCATGGTAATTTCTGTCAAGTCGAGTCAAAATTAGAAAAATTCTTCAATAAGACCTAATGTATTTATCTTCGTTACTGCAGGTTAAAGTCAACAGTTCTAGTCCAGTTGCTCAACCAGTTGCGGTCTAGGCTTAGCAAAACGGTGTAATATCATGAAATGTGGCTCCTAGTATGGTCAGACAAAAGCTGGATAAGAATGCATAACTTTCTGAAATGTGCTATTTAGCGATAATATACTGCTCTTGAGTGAGTTTGCGACCAGCCCGAAAAATGTATGCAATTGTGCTTTGAATTATTAGATATTAGACTTGTATTAAGGGATTGGTACTACCATAGGGATGCAATTTTGTTTTTCTTAGTGTATCAGAAAGCAAATTTGATGTTGTAATTTGTTGAACCGGAAAAGAATTAATAAAAATACAAAAGATGGAACTCTTCATTACTTTTTAAAAGTCGTGATAAAGTGGTGAAACCATCCCTTGATTAAAGGCTTTTTAGAATACAGTTTGAAGTATCTTAATATTTATTTTTTAAGTTCAAATGAATCTGTCTATTTCAAAAAAATAAAAAAAAAATGTTCAAATGAATCTGATGCTTCGTGTTCTTTTTTCCAATTTTGAGGTATCAGAATATCAAAATTTTCAGTAGAATGAAAACAAATTTTATTTGTCTACAAATAAGTAATTGATGGAATGTCATTAGGAAGTTGCAGTTTAGATCATACGAAGACGGATTTTCGAAGGGAAAATTGTTGGCTGAACATAAAGGAGCTGAAGATGCCAAGATTGGCATATTCAAGCTAGAATGGGACGGTACTAGTCTCGTTCACTTGCGTTTAGTGGACAAGTATTAATGTGCGCCGACCACTTGTGGTTAACAAGGAGGAAGAATTTTTTAAGTGTCAAATTTACCAGAATGTCTCCATTCGTTATTAGTGGTGAACGTATTAATACTTGTCTACTGTGAGCAGGTGATCATATTTTATTTGATATGTTTCCATCTCTAGGGTTAGAAGTTGAATCTTGCATTGTTTCAATTTCACAAAGTTGGTGTGGTGACGAAGGCTTTGTGATGAAAGACTTGCCGTTCAAAACATTTTCTTGAATTAGATACCCAATTTTGCGATTAATTAGCCATTAGAGTTCTACGTATCAAACAACTTTATAATATGTGATTTCCAACTTCCAAGCCAAAGTTTCAAAAATGCATTTTTAATAAAAAAATATTTCGATCATAGTTATTAGTTAACATATCGACGAAGTTTTGTATTTTGTATAACGTATTTCACCTACGCATACACACATTACGATTTAGTAAATTTAATGTAAGAAGTTATGAGATCCTAAATAGTGACGTTTTTCACATGCTAAAGTTGTAGGTGTAGCATGAAAACAAAATTGTATGCTTTCTTTAACATAATAATAATAATAATAATAATAATAATAATAATAATAATAATAATAATAATAATAATAATAATAATAATAATAATAATAATAATAATAATAATAATAATAATAATACAAGTTAGGCAGTTGCAAAATTTCTTACGCCCACTCAACCAAATTAGTTAAAGTCTTTAGCTCAACCCCACAAATTCCCCTTCTCTATAAATAATCAACACGAACACAACAAACAGATATAGCTAACCAAGTAATACAAACAAATCCTCTCTAACATCATCAACATGGCACAACCAAATATACCCTCGTCTCCGCCTCCACCACCGGCACCTTCTTCCTGGCAGCCACCGGTTTCGAGTCGGAAGAAAGCCTTTTATGATGATTCTAACCATCCAGTGCACAAAACCTTTGCTAGTGCAGCTAACCTTGCCAATCTTCTCCCTACCGGCACAGTCCTCAACTTCCGAACTTTGACACCTTCGTTTTCGAACAAAGGCATCTGCCAAATGTCCAACAAGTTCCTCACAGCTTTTCTTGTAGCATTATGTTCAATTGTGTGCTTTCTTTCTTCTTTTACAGATTCCTTTGTTGACGGGGGAAAGTTGTACTATGGCATTGCCACCCTCAAAGGCATGTGCGTTTTCAACGAAGGTAGCTATGATTCTCGTGACCAAGATTTGGAAGGAGAAAACACGAGGGATGATATCGACTTAACTAAGTTCAAAATTCGATTCATAGACTCTGTGCATGCGTTTGTTTCCCTTTTCGTTTTCTTGATCTTTGCTTTTAGTGATTCTGATGTGCAGAATTGTTTCTTTCCCCAAGCAGGGGAGAATGTGAATGTTCTGTTGATGAATTTACCTCTGGGAGCCGGGGTTTTTTCAAGCTTTTTGTTCACTATCTTTCCAACTACGCGTAGAGGAATCGGATATGCAGAAATCCCAAGATCATTTAGATGATTTTGTACCTTGTACTAATTTTTTTTTATATACTATTGGGTTGATATACATGTATGATGATAGAGGTATAGAAGTGCAAATTTGCAATTAACTAATCTCTATGCATCATGCAAAATCTCTGTTTACTTTCGCAAATTTGAAGTCTTATGCATGGGTAAAGGAAAAATACCACTAAAAAACTTACATAATTGCATGAAGAAAAACAGCCAAAATTGAAGGGGAAAAAAAACATCCTTAATAATCAAATAATCACTGAAAGAGGCGACGGAGTTGTTTCTTCTAAATCACAAGTGTGAGCTAGTGAAAGTACATCTACAGGATATGCATGTATAATATGGATCTGGTTAATGTAACAGATCAGGCTCCGAACTCGGAGCACCATTTGTTACACTAAAAAACATCTATATAGTTATAACTTCTGAAATGGCTTTTAGCGATACAAAAAATTCTAACTTTCTTGTTTTAAGTGTATTTTCTTAGGTTCGCAATGAAAATTAATTGCAAGTTTATTTTCTTGAGTTCACAAAAACGGTCTTTATACGAGTATATTCTTATATATGCTATGTGAAAATGAACTTTTTTTTTTTTTTTTTTGAATTTTACATAGATCTTCATATTAGTTTTGTTAAACTATAGTAATCATATCAAAATTAATTAGTCAAAAATGACAAAGACGAGAGGAACTTCAAGATAAATGGGAAAAAATTCAGGTACTCTAAAAGTACTCCTAACCAATAAAAAACTGACATGTGAGATTCAAGACCCAAATTAAATAACAAATTAAGACTCTTGAATCCACATGCAGATTCTTAATTGGCTAAGACTACCCAGTTTAGTACTCCTAAAGTACCGGAATTTTTTCCTAATAAATGGGAGATATGTGTATGACAATATTGATGCACTAAATTAGAAGATATGTTATTTCTTTCCTCACCTGCTTGGACCTTATAATTTGTATAAAACTACTTATGTTTGATTAAAAATCAAATCCCTACGCTGGCCCATTGCCAGGAAGCGTATACTAGTTGAACTTTGTTAATATATGAAAAATGAAAATAGGTAAGGTACTATTACATTTTTATTTTTTATGCTGATTTCTATATAGTCAGAAACTTGGTTGTTTTCTATTGGTATTTAGTAGGGCCAATTTGCCTCCATAGAAAAATTATTTAGCTAATGTAAGGAATATATATAAAAGAACAATTTTAGAGAGATATAAATGACATAGATAAAAACTATTTACATTAAATTCATGTCATAATTTCATTAGATGGTGATGATACGGATATTTTTCAATCATCGAATTAAATTGTATCACACCTAAAATACCACATCTTCTTTTTCACGTTGAATGTTCACGTCTCCTTCAACTTTTTGTATATGACTAGATACCGTAGTCAAACCCTGAACCATGGAATTTTTCTTGTGTAATCGCGTCAATCTTTCGAATCATTTCTGGGTTGAGATAGATGGTATGATCACCAACCTTTCCATTTCTGAAAAGGAATTATAAGGTAGTGGAAAGCAATCCGGCACCTCACTTGACTTGTTTATCTCGTGATTACTCAAAATCTCAAAGCTACAACGTTTCACAATCTCTTCAATTTCTGCTTCTTTGTTCTCGCCTTCAAATGGGCATCCTAGAAATTCAGCCAGTCTTTCAACATGAGTCTTGCCATCTCGCTTGAGTTCCTCAAAAGTAACAAAGAATGCTTTCCTTGGTTTTTTCAGGCTTTCTTCCCTATAAGCTAGAACATGATTGTAATACGGACCGAAAGGCAGAACCCCATTGCAGAACTGAAGAACAGCAGCCTCTAATGTCCATGGATCTTCTTCAAATTTATTCCCTCTCTGCACGAAATGCCATAGCGAAACGAGACTGTCCTTCGGGTTTCTTGTGAGATAAACAACCTTACACCCAGAGGAACTCAAAACATCACCTATAATCTGGTAGGGAATATGTGTTCCGAGAATTCTGACCTTTTCAGCACTGAATTGATGATCATCAGGGGTTTTTCCAACAAACAACTTAGTCTCCAGAGATGGAATCAATTCATGGGGATGGTTAGAAACTAAAGAATTCTCTTTGGAATCTCTGAAAATAATTGAATGCAACAGAGCTTTAAGCCATGTGGTGCCAGTTTTGGGGAAAGAAGCAAGGATCACATCAGTGGGAAGTGGCTTAAAAGTCTCCACAACTCTCTGGGTGGGTTCAAGGTAAGGTGACCAAAGCCAGAAGCCCTTAAGCTTGTAGAGGAATTCATCAGAAAACCATTTTTCCTTCTGGAAGGATGAGTAATCATCAGAATAATATTGTGGGTTCTGATCTGAAATTTTTTCCATTTTTGGAGAAGATTCAGGCATGATCGGACGAAGAAAAAAAAAAAAGAGGTTAGGGGAAATAAAAAGCTGAATGCACTAACAACCATGGAGAGTGCAACATGGCATTATGATTTGAATGTCGGTCGGAAACCAGTAGTCTGATATTTTGAACGAAGGGTTAATTTCACATATCGTCTCCAACTTTTGGGATTAGTATCAGTTGGTTCTCTAACTTTTTTTTCAGCCCGCTAAGTCCCCCACCTTTTATTAAGTAGTACATAAAGTCATTTTTAACCGTTTCCATCAATTTCACTGTTAATTCATCAAATAAATTATCATTATGTCATTTATCACTTTAAATTAAGAAAAAAAAATTTAAAAATAAAAAATATATAAATATTTTATTTTTTTAAATAAAAGAAAAAATGATGCCGGAAATGGCAACCCGAAAATGACAGCAAAGGGTTGCCATTTCCAGTAGCCTTTTGGAGGGGGAGTTTCCCCCTGTGCTGGCAGCAAAAGACACGGAAATGTGCCATTTTCTGGCAACACAGCGGCGTACCTCTACCTAAAAAAGGCTACTGAAAAATTTGGCCGCTGATATTTGTGCCATTTCCAGCAGCCTTTCTAGCAACCAATAAAGAAAATTTGGGATGTCACATAAGATATACTTTTCCCATAAGTTTAAAACACATCATAAATGTAACGGAAATTACATTCTTCTGTGAATTATAAAGAACTTTCCACATATTAATAATTCGATCTTTTATATATTTATTATTCTAATTCACATCTTTCCAACTTATTATGAACATCTTTACTAGAAAAAGAAAAACAAAAAAAAAATATGGATTAATGGAAAAATAATATATGGGCTTTAAACAAAAAATAATATATGGGCTTTAAACAAAGGATGACTTAACATAATTATCTAATTCTCCATGCCATGTGATCTGAAAAGGAGAATCAAATAAATTTATTCATTAAATTAAATAAATTAACATTATAAACATATGTACAAGAAATTTCTGGGCTCTATCGAAAGAATAAATCGCATAATCTTTGAGAAAGCTATCTAGCAAGTTTGCATAGCAATCCAATAAACAAATTGTTAGCAAGAGGCAACCGTTCTCGAAAATAAGAACACGCAGGCTATTTCTCATGGCAGGTTCAATTATAACATATACAATGTCAGCCCAAAAAGATGAGTTTATGAAATATGTAGAATCATCAACAGAAAGGGAAAAAAAGGAATAGATAATGGTTCAATTAAAGCTGACAAGAAATTGCTACAAAAAATTAGGCAAGGTGTGAAAAGCTGACGAGAAATTGTTTGGTGCAATTCAATTTTTTAGAAGAGTAGATTAAGATCCCCCTATAATATTTTAGCACTGTTACTGGAGTTCACAAGTTTCTCCTAGGATAAAAAATTGATTAATGGAATTTGTTCATTTGATTCTTGAAATTAAAATGAGATAATATTTCTAGTTTAAAAAAAAAAGTCACGTGATTCTTTTAGATATGACTATGAAATCTTTCACTATGCCTTTAGCTTTAATCATGTAACAATTTAGAACAAACCACCACAATTGAATTCTCATGTACAGATAAAATGATTTGTAGTCTAAATCATAAACACATGGAATAAATAAGCCTAAATTAAAAAGTTAACTAAAATATTCTGCAAATTGAATACATAGAGGAAAGAAAGAAAGACAATAATAATAATAATAATAATAATAATAATAATAATAATAATAATAATAATAATAATAAAAAACTAAAAAATAAAAAGTAGAGAAACAATAGGCTGGAAATGTTCACTGAGAAGTGCTATTTGTACACACAAAGTATACAATTTTTGTACACACACTTTTAAATTTACTTATATTCTTTAAAAGTTGTAATTTCAAAGAAGATTAAATAAGAAATATTTAAGTAAATATAAGAGAGTATGTGTAAAAATTGTACATCTTATGTATACAAATATCATTTCTCAATATTCACCTGTTTGTTAAAGCTTTTATTCTCAGCCTCTTTTTCATTCTCCTCATAAATTTATGTAGTCTCCTCATTTTGTTCAACTTTATTTATTTATTTATTTTTGAATAAATCTTCTACTTTATTTAAAACCAAATACAAATAAAATAAAATAAAAAAGAGCCCCACTACCCCAGTAGAAGGGGATACGCTGAGTTGATTAACAAATGAGTATAGCAATACACATGGTAAAATAAGAGATTGTGAAACCTGAATGGCTCCTTCGTTCGTCCATGGAAATCGCGGAACCAGAGAAAGGCGATTATTTTTCTTGATTGTTTCGTCACGGGATTGCCGACAACCCAAAATCAGCCCGTCGGAATTTTTTCTTTTTTTTCCCCCTCCTAATTATTGGAACTTCTGTGCAATCTATTTTTAAGGATAAGGGATGAATTATGGAAGAGACAAACTGTATGGTGTAGATTGAAGTGAAAGAGGGGTATGGGTTTTGTCCGGCAAAGAAGAAAAGGGCGTTGAATCTCCGCTGGTGGGTTTGTGGGCTTGAAAAGGGAAGGTTGGTGGGCTTTGAAAAGGAGGCGAAAAAGAAATTGAAATAGCCGTAGAGGCTGAGAACCGTAGAGGCTAACATTCGCTCTTTTATATATGTGTAGATGTAGATGAAAGGAAGAAGGAAAAGTAAGAGAAGGAATTACACCCCGCCGCCGCTCCCCGCCACTGCTTTCACCGCCGGAGCTAAATACACCTACTCACCTCTACCCAGACTTGCGGTTCTCTACCTAGGACCTCTCAAGTCTCAACATATATATACGTATTACGCAGAAATACAGGGGTTCTTGTTTCAGTATAACCCCAAATCAGTCTTGTTAGTTTGAAGAGAAAAAGGAAAAAGTAAACAAGAGGCAAGAGCAGTGGTTTTATCAGCTCACCATCGCATGGATCAACAGAGCATACTGGGAAACAATAGCATAGAAGATGTCAGGTGGCTCTGCTCTTTATCAGAGTCGGAACTCGTATGTTCAATTTCTTCAAATTGTTGGCGCACAATTTTCTAATTCTGCGGTGCATTGATTTGAACTAAAATGTAAAACACTCATACACGTTATTCTTTGTTTCTGTTTACAGGATTTTCTAATGAGTTTGAAGACGTTGATACATCAACGTGCCCGGAAAATCAGCCATGAACATCTTGCCAAAAAATTTAATTTACGGGTGCTTCGAGCCCTCAGTATGTCTTTCTTCCAGCAATTCCTTTTTGTTGTTAACTCATTTTCTAGTTGTGTATATAATTTTTTTTTTCCCTAATGCTTAATTGATGAATGTTTATTTTTCTAATGGTTTCATGATTTTCTTCTTGGCTTGAGTGAACTTCTGATACCTCTGGGTCTGTGAGAAAAATGACTTTGTTTTTCTTTCACAACCAGTCTCAAACTCGTGCCTAGCGGTGATTTAATTTCAATGGAGTATTAAATATTGTTGCTTTAGTATTCCTAAATTATGATTCTTCTTTTTCGAGGGGAAAAAAAAGTAGTAAAATACGCTTAGACGCAGGATAATAATTTTATCTTATTTTATTTTTTTCCCTTAAAAAGAAGTATCAGAGAAAATTCTAATGATATTTGAGAAGTATAATACTGATTGCTCCAAGAAGAATTGGAACTTACTTGTGTTGAAGTAGTTCTTGAAATATAAAAACATTTTAACAAAACCATTAAATTTATACTTTGGGTCTTAAGGATTGTGATTGTATTTTATATTTTGCATAATTAGAAACTAACACTTGAGAATAATATGAACTAAATTTATACTTTGGGTCTTAAGGATTGTGATTGTATTTTATATTTTGCATAATTAGATGAACCAACACTTGAGAATAATATGAACTAAGTTTTATCATCCGCATTTTGATAATGTGATTATTAGCTAGATTTATAACTTTTAGAAATATGTAATTGAATAAAATAAATAATAAATGAAAACGAAAATGTCATTTTCATAGATTGATTGGTCAGGATTAGAATGTAAAAATGAATAGAACTTAATTGAACTTGTTTATGAATTTTGGATATATATTATTTAATTTTAACTCAAAAAGTAAACATAAACTGAACTAAGATAAATTGTGAGGAGATAAAACGAAGTTCACAAGTTATAAATACTATAATTTGGACTCGAATGAAATATGAGAGATTGAGTTGTTGGTGGAAAATGTAAAAACTAAAAACTATAACTTTTACACAGTTTTTGAAGCTGATGATGGAATATACGTTCATAATTAGCTCTTCAAATTTAACTCGTTAAACTTCATGCTGCGACCTTTGATTTGACTTATATATTCTGTACATTGTTTCATAGCTACGATGTTGATTTCCCGAAATGGGAAAAAGAAGTGCTGGGGGTGAGAATTTGTTTTATTATTTTTATTAAAAAAAAAAAAAAAAGAAAAGAAAGGTACATCGATCAGTGTCGTAAATGAAAAAAATATTATGAACATTAAAAACTTTTACTCTGTTGTTATACTGTAGGATGGTATGAAAACTATCTGTACTTGGTCATGGATTTTTGATAGAGTGCTGATATGGGAAGGAGATATAAACCCCAACTTCCACATTTTTAGCCATGTGTGGCACCAACGTGGCAATGCCACATAAGCTGGGGAGGAAATCATTTCTCTTTCTTGATGAGTCTTCTAGGAAAGTTAGAACTATTGTGTTATGGAGCAGCAGAGGATTTCAATGACTGTTGATCTAGTTGTCCTAAATTTTCTTCTTTCTTCTGGTGTCCCAGGATCGGTGTTTCATGAGTTTGTAACTTATGATAGTTGACAAAATTTTAGCATAGTATTGATAGTTGACAAAATTTTAGCATAGTACGTAGTTATATATCTTGAATTTGATATTTATGATGCCGACATCTCAAAGGAGGCAAATTTTATCGTCAAATGTAGCAACAGACCTTGCACGTCGAGGAGCTTGGTGGTGGTGGATGTTATTTAAGGTGCATAATCTGGGACCTTATCTTAGTGGGTATGTTTTCTGCTGGGGGTTAATTCATTGACTCTGAGTCAAACCTGGAAAAGCCAAAATGCCAAAATTTTGAACTGGTAGAAAGTCACGGGAGCATTGTAGAAGTTTATCTATATATTTCTATGGTTGTTATTGTATGTACTTTTAAAGCTCCAGCTTGATTTTTCCTTTTTTTATATGTGGTTAAAACGCCGTTAGCTTATACCTCTGCCTGCTTGAGCTGCAATATGTAGTCAACTAGTAATGCACTGCCAGTAATGACCTCATAGAATTGGATTAATGTTGAGAAAAGTGTAGCTTCTTCTGTACTATAAAAGAGCGTAGGATTTGACGTCGGTAGTGCCTGCAGTGAAGGAATGGGGTTTGGAGCCCTGATTCACTAGTTGATGCTGAATTTTCTAAACTGTGGTTGGACGATGAAATTATATCAGGAGAATGGTGAGTGTGGATGGGTTAGAATATTGCTCAAAGAATGGCTGTTGTGTGACACTTATGGGTTTATGAATTGAATCTTTATATATGTCCCCACAACTGGGGCCCCCCTCTTCCCACCAAAAAAAAAAAAAATCTTCTTCTCTTGTCTCCACTCTCTTGGTAAAGCAGTTGGGTTTGATTTGTAATTGCTATGTTCAGTTTGCACTGTTAACTTTGCTCTTGAAGAGGACTAGATTTTGTAATTTGGCTGCGAAAGAAATTATTGACAATGTATGGAGCTTTGGAGAGAAAATTCTAGAAGATATCATGGGAGAAAAGGAAAAGAAGAATAAATAAACCTTATGGTCAATAGCAATGACATCAGGTATCAAAGAACCTCAAAGACAACAAGAATTCAAAAAGAAGATCCGAAGATCCAACTCTTTGTCCGCCTGACTTGACCATTCTGTATTGCTTAAAATTTCAGATAAGTTAAACAGCTTAGTAAATGAGGTGAAGTCTTGTGCATCAGAAAATAGGCACATGCTCCTTGAGAATTATCTGAAGGGCTGACAATCTACCATTATAAGAATTTGTACCAACTACCCAGATATGCAACCAGTAGCATGTTGATCCTTGTACAATTGACAGAATTCCTGTTTGTACAAATGCTGTGCATCAACTGGCCTCAAGTATAAGAAATTAAGAATAAGTAGCCGGAACTTATTAGTTGTCCAGTAGAATGGCAATTGCATTCCTCACTACCTGAAAGACTGAAATTGTTAAGGGAATCACGATAATGCCCATGCCACCATATAATCCGGTCCATGTGCAGGTAGTTGAAAACTGGGGGTTAAGTATAAAATAAATGTACAATGCTAAATAGACATTGGTTAAGGGAATTCAATTTTCTAACATCTTCAGCTCAATCATTTATATGAATTTCCAGTGTATAGCATTTTTAATCTATTAACCTCTTGTAGATGTATAGTACCAACCCTGTTTTGGGGTTAAATATGTTATTGATTGTGCATGCATTAGTTTTAGGATCAAGCATTGAACATGAAATGTGTCTAAAATTATAGCCATTGTGTGATTATTTTTATTGGCTATCACAATGAAATTCAATATATAAAAGTTAACAATGCATAAGAATTTTATCTCATTATTCTTTTTAATGTAAACTTAGGTTTTGTTCGGCTAACAATTATAAATGACTTCCATTATACTTGAGTTATAACTGCTCGCATGGTGCACCAGTACACCTACCTTTATTACAGCTCTTATTTACGCAGAAAAATTAATTGTTTTGGCAGTAGTTAACCAAATTATTTCATAAAATTGATTTCCTAACGGAGTAAATGTGTTGAAACTTGAAACTATGGCAATTGGCAAGCTAGTTTATAAAAATACCTAAATGTCTAAGTTGATCAAGGAATTTACACTGTTGAGATCTGTGTATGTGTAAATACCAAGATTGTCAGGATCGTAATTTTGGATCGAATCGGTAGAGATCATTTGCGGATGCTTAAATTGAAGGATTGTAAGATCCGGATCGGGTGTTTAGCAACCTTGTTAAACACTATTGAATTTCTTCCATTTGAAATTTGACTTTGACCATAGCTAGAAATTTTAGTGTTGTTATAGATACTGTGATGTTGCATTATTTTGTCCCCTTTTATTTTGTAATGCTTTTATATTAATTTGTTATTTTGATGTAACGTATGCTTCTGATGTGTCATGTTTACAGGTACTGTCTTGATAGAACATCTGAAAGGTCAACTTAAGGATCAGTCAGCAACTTCAGACTTTGATTGTAACTTGCTGAAGCGTAATCTCAGTGATAATTTCAGTAGTATGGAACTCGAGGATTTAATTCCATATGTTTGCTCAGATCGGGAGAAGAGAATGGCAGACGTGTAAGTTAATCGGGCCTTATTCTTTGAGCCAACATCATATGGAATGATATTGCATCCTATTTTCTTTCTAGATATTCCCAGATTCATATCTCTGGGTGCAAAATTAGGATACTATATAAATAATATTAACTGGACTGGAGAATATTTAATGAAATAAGCAGGGTTATCAGTTATGACTTCTACAAAACGTGATTTTCTATATGGTCTTTTGATATCTCTCTTTTACAAAAATTCAGTTATAATTTTTTGCTCATGGAGGCAAATCTCCTCGGAAGTACCCCTCTTATCGACTTCATGGCTCTTTTGTTTTTTCCTTATCTCTTTACAGGTGTTTTCAAGATATGCCTCCCAAGCAAAAGCAGAAAACTGGTGATGGAGGATCTATGTAATTGCTCGGCTGAACCTGCAAAAAATTACTACTCATCCTCAGCTTCTCTTCCTGCCTAGTTTCTTCCAGTGGGTGCTCAGCTTCCTATATTGCCTTGAGAGCTGATATTATGAGCCCAATAGGTTTTGCTCTTCCTGCTTTTGTTTCTTAGTCATGCTTTCTTTAAGAAACGAAAGAAATATTGTCAGGGATGTTTGAGCTTGTCATGAAATATGAACTGCTTTAACCCCCCCCCCCCCCGGGGTCAGTGCTGAAGTTTTATTTTATTTAATTAATTTTATTTTTCTCTCTTTCTTTTTCGCCCAATCTTCTTTTACCAAAAGGATCATGTCGGATACAAAGATTCCATTATATATGCATCTTCCAGATGTGGCAATATGTGACATTAAATGATAAACTATGGTAAATGCAACCAAGAAAAAAAGGAAAAATTAAAATTAAAATTTAACTTACCATTCATATTATGGTGTTAAAATACTATTGGTAATGTTTAGCATTATTCTGACATTGATGAAGTTAAAGGTCACAAATATTTGTGTCATTGCTTCATAGTTCATTTGAAGAATATCAGAACGTGATAGTCTTGACAACCACCACCTTCTCGTCGTCTCACATGTGTTTACTTATGTTTGGTTGAATTTTATTTATTTATTTATTTATTTATTTATTTATTTTGTTATTATTATTTTTTCCTAAATGATTTTTTGAAATAGTAGCTCAAATGGTTTCTAATCTTTATTTCTAGTACTGTATAGGCCTCCAACCATCTATTTGGTGTCCTAATTTGCAGTTTTTAATAAATCAATGGAGACCATCTTTTCCAACTTTATTAACAATATTAAACTTTTTAAATCACTATTTTTTTCCAGTGTTTCACTCCCCCAATGAAGCACAAAATATCTACTTCCATCTGTTCGTGATCAAATCGCTAGCACTGCAAGACTCTTCGTACCTCCCATGTGCATCACTCAGACCGGTTGGTTGATTTTCTTACAAAACCTCTTCCAAGAACCTAATTTCAGTTGCGTTGTACCAAGCTTGGTGTCTTTCCGAGACACCTACGCTTGACTATTTAGAGCATATTTCATTAAATTGATTCTCGTTAGACGAACACTTGTAATATTCATCAGCTCACAAGTGAAAAACAATTCTTGAAATTCTTTAACTATCATTTCATCCCACATATATTGACATGCTAACATATAAACTGGTACTTACCATCATTGGTACTACTTAGCATTATTATTATTATTATTATTATTATTATTATTATTATTATTGACTCATTTCATCCCATAAATACAGTCATATGATCATTTATTCTGTGTCCCAAATTATATTCCACTTTACCTAATTATTTTTTTAGTGTTCTAATATACTCATATTTATTGTGTATTGTAAAATAAAAAAAGAACAATGAAAGTGAAGTATAAAGTAAATGAAAAGGCATATTAAGAAATATAATCTTAAATTGTAATTTTTCAAAAATATATTAATTAATTGAGTTTTCTTAATCTACTAAAAAATGAAGGTCGACTATTTTACCGAACTCGAGTAATTTTTAATGAAATTAACTTGACCAACCAACTCATACTACATGATTAAAAAATTAACTATCGATCAAACCAAGACCACTCATAACTTTTTGGCAAACGAACTGTCCCATATTACCTGTCTTTTCGCTCATAGGTTTTATCAATCGCACAAAATACTAAAGGAGAATCCCCATCAATCTAACAAAGAGTTTGTGGCATCTTGATGATTAGTGAATATTGACAAGAAATTCTTCTTGTAATTATCGTTCTTGTCTTGACTCCACACAAAAGGAAAAAAGCTGTCCAATAAATAATCATTGGGTAATGGCGCGTTTAGTCCCTAAACGTTCTCTCTCTTTCTATATTAGTTTCAAAGGTCAAAAAATTGGTGTTGAAGTCTCAAAATCTTATATTCTATGGTACCGTTCGTAGATTTAGCTGGAAAAACATTGAAAGTAACCGTTAAAACTTATGTCTTGTGTCGAAGCCAAATTTATTTGTCTTCAATTTTTTATTAATATAAAGTATTGTCGAGCCACCTAAAATCTGTAACAAATGAAAATCAAAATTAAGAGAACCCAGTGGTTGAGCTTTTCTTTGACACTTTACAATTTTCAATTGGAAACAATATCAAATTTAATTTTCAAATTGATGGAGCAGAAAGACGGCAATATTAAAGAAAATGTTGTTGGTGGAGTCCTTGTTTTCTATTTAATTTTTATATATATTTTTTGATATTTTAATTGGTGCCGCGTACAATTTCATTCCGTGGGATGAGAAATCTTTATTATGATTATCATTTTGAGTGTTTTCCATCTAAAAAGACGAACGCCAATGAAATTTTCACTTTTTCGGACCAATATGTAAAAAGACACAATATTTAGGGACTAAATATGCCAATAACCAATAATAATAATAATAATAATAACAATAATAATAATTGTTTCAAAAAAAAATAATAATAATAATATATGATGGAAAAACAAAGACAATGCTACATCTAGCTAGGCACAACTAATATTTGTCATTCTTTTAAGTGTTTTCTATTGTCCCTTAATACAATATATATACATATATATATATATATATCAATCTTCTTCCATCGTTCTAATTGTTATGCTTGATGCATTCTCATCTACTACTCACTGGCTCCGATATCGTTTGGCAAATCAAACATATATACATTTGCAATGCACAAGAGAATCAGAAGAATATTGAATTGCGCAAAAGAGCGCGCGAGCGTTAGCTATGCTAAAATTGCCACAAACGGAGGTTTTTGCGATATCGATTTTATAATTGTCAAAGCAACTTCTCCTGATGATTTGCCCTTGGAAGAAAAATATGTCCTTCAACTCTTGCAAATATTTTGTGTCTCACCCTCTTCTTCTCACACATTTTCACTAAGTTTCGCTCGAAGATTTCACAAGACACAATCATGGCGCGTAGCTCTCAAGTGTCTGCTTCTCCTCCACCGGCTTCTTAGATCACTATCAGATGACACCCCCTTTCGAGCAGAGCTTTTATGGGCTCGAGCCAATGGATTTTTGTCTCTCTACCCTTGTTATTTTCGAGATTCTTGTTCATCGTCTTCCCCCGAGGACTATAATGCCTTCATAACTTCATATGCTTATCTACTTGATGAAGTCCTAAATTGTGTGCCTATCCAAATGCCTAGTACTCAAGAAATTGACCAACCAGAAAGAACAATGGAAGAGTTGGGGAGAATGATAGAAATCTTGCCTCAGCTTCAAGTCCTAATAGACGGAGCCATCAAGTGCTGGCCGAGGGGTGCGGCGGCTACAAGCTTTCTTATCCAATCAGCAATGAAGTATGTAATTAGAGATAGCTTCACATGTTACTCTGCTTACAGAACAGAGATTGTGAAAGTTTTGGAGAATCTAATCCAATTGCCTTACAAGAGCTGTGTAGCTGCTTTTAATATCTACAAGAAGGCAGCAATTCAAGCCGATCAGCTCTGCGAATTCTACAGTTGGTGCAAGTCTATGGGATTATGTGGCTCGTACGAATATCCCTTTATTGATCGAATTCCTCAGATACAAATTCGGGCACTTGAATCCTTCCTCGATGGCATGTGGCAACTTAGTGATCAATCCTCTTTATCAACCATATCGCCACTGGCGTCCACCTTCCCGTCCCCTAGTTTAACAGAAGATGACACTACTACCAGTAAACAGCTTATTAAAGAAGTTAAGGAAGTTGAGCCTCTTATAAAGTGGGTTGATGAGAATGAGAATCTTGGTTGGGAGGATCTTTTAGAGGCTTCAATCAATACCAGCCCATCAAGAAACATTGCTACTTATTATCATAGTCATGGATATGAACATGGAAATTATTATTATCCCAATTATTATTATTCACTTCAAAGTCCAAAACCATTTAATTTTCACAAGCCAGCAACAATTAGTGCCAATGAATTATACCCAGGTAGTGATCCCTTATATCCTTGGGGACTTTAATGCTAATTCCCTTGGTTTAGTTTGGTAGGATCAGCTTCAGTTCCAGTGTTCACAAATAAGTTGAGAACAATTATTTTGTATCCCTTTAAGTTGTTCTTTTTTATTTCCCTCATTATATACTACAAGTTTCACCTAATTCCTTCAAGAACACAACATGTTTAATTGGAGGGTGTCACCAACGATGGAATTTAGAATTCTATAACATTCTTGATTCCCGTCTTCAAATATAAATCTTTCCTATCATTATCACTCATACTGGCTCCAGCAATTTTATTATAATAAGGAGAAGGTTTTTCTTTGAAAACTTTAAATTGCCCAATCAAAATCAAGTAATTCCAAACTTGTTCTAACAACAAGTCAAACTTGATTCTCACCACTTCGTATATCATATTTTTCCTCTACTTCACCTCGAACAAAACCTGACACTCTGATACCACTGTTGGAAATTAATGTAAATTTCCCGATTACGCCCGCAGGAACGTTGTTCAAGGAATTTAATTGAGACAAGAAAAATAAAAGACGAAGACGAATTTAACGAACTATCAAAGCTTTCCACTATATGATTAAAGTCGCTACAACTATACAGAATTTTTACTCTCCAAAACTCATCTACCAATTTCTATCATTTACCTAACCCGCGAAGAATTAAAGAAATCACAAGACGCTAGGCTACTATTTTTCTTTACAAGACTCTCTGACCTGACCCAAGTGGCACCCCGAGTTTTACCACACCTAATTTTCTACCCTTTGAACAAACCACAAAGAGTTACAAGAAAACTCTTCAAGGTGCTAGACTCACTAATTTTTCTCTCAACTCACTTATACCACTTGTGTATTAAAGAAGAAGAAAACATCTCTATTTATAGGCTTCGTTTCCTTGGAAGACAAGGCAATCCTTTTATAATTTAGATTCATTTTCCTCCTAGGATTCTTCTTCTTTCCCTTTGTGTTTCCTTTTCAGCTTTGGATTATTTTTGGCAACAAACTCAACACTATATGTACTTGAAGCATAAGCTTCACACTTCATCACGCTTTGAAAGGTCATGATCTATAAATGCTTGAAATGTTAGGGATGTTAGGTGTTAATTACCTTATACTCTTTCATTTATTAATTATTTCAATTTAATAATTCTACTATTTTTTTATAACTATACACATTAAAAAAAGATATATAAAAAAAATAAGGCTGCGTTCTTTTCATGATTCAGTTTTCTATTTTTGAGTTTTAAATTCATTTTTAATTTTTTATTTTGAGTGGTTGTGTTCAAATTTCTGAAAATGCGTTTACTTTGTCATTTTGGAAAATCATTTTAAGAGACCCAAAACTAAAAAAATATGTTCGTTTTGACATTTTGAGAATTTATTTGCTCTTTAAGTAAATTAAATTATTTTGTTCTTTCATTAAAAAAATTTATTTTTTTCAATGTATCATTACCAAGATTAAAATATGAAAGTTTGCGATACTTTGTTATGAAGGAAAGGAAATACGAAAAAAATTAATAAAATAAATAATGATAAAAAAATAAACTAACTTTAGAAGCATATGACACATGAATAAAATTAGAGGAGGGACGAATGGTTGTAAAATTAGAGTAGAGAGAAATTGAAATTCCCAAAACAAAGTGTTTTCTTTGTTTTTAATTAAGTACATGTTTTGCTTAAAAACTCTAAAAATGTCTTTTTATCATTTTCTGTTTTCTTTGTTAAAAAATTTCTTGTTTGTCAAAATTTGTTTTTAAAAATATGAAAGTAAACGCGTTTTTAGTGTTTTAAAAAACTGAAAACTAAAAACGATCTCAAAACAGTAAAGAGAACAGGTCCTAATATTTCAACTACTTTTTAAAAATAAAATTAGACCAAATTTTAAGACGGACGAAAAAAGAAAAACTAGACTGTTTTTTTGAAACAGATAATAGCAGCAAACTACAACGGCTTCAAATATCTCTCCTTTCGTATTTGTATTTGCAATAATTGCAGCACAACACCCCAGTCCACCACCTAATATAGTTCCGATCCCTTGATTTATGCCCCTGCTAATTGTAGCACCTGCAGAAGATTAAAATTAATTATCTTACTATTATGAAATCAATGCTAACACTAAAAGATAAAGTTTTTCAACAAGTTCGAATCGCATACTCCGATATAAAATGTTGGGAAATTTGTTTAGGCAACAATTAGGGAAGATTTTGGATTGAATATAAAGATTTAAGCGAGTAGAAGCAAGAGAACATAAAATGGAACTTTCCACATGATCCGTAGACTCTTTCGCAGGCTGATCAACGGCCATGACCAGTTAACCGTTCCCTGCATGGAAAGTTTCATGATTATTTATTTATTATTTTATTTATTATTTTTTTTTTTTGTGGTAGCAGCACAGTCAGAAGATCGTCAAAGCTGAAACTTGATAACCTCTAATTGAAACACTAAAAAAATTTTTTTGATTATTTTCAAAGATGGGGGGTGGGTAGTGGGGGATTGGGGTGGCCACCAAGCTCCGCCGGTGAAGGTAATGGTTGGAATAGATTTACATGATGTTTTCTTAATGTTGTTAAAATATATCATCAAATCATTATTTCAAAAAATTACGATACAAAAAACTCAAATTCTAAAGTGTTCATCAAGATCTCCTTGCTTGGTGTTTGATATTCTAAATGTTTGATTAGCTATCGAAACTTGTTGCCAATGAATACCCTGTAAGCAATCTCTATAAGAAGCGGCAACAATTGCTTTAAGATAGCCATTTCAGAGGTTATTTATTTGCGTTATTGTTAAAGTTGTTATTTTTATTTGTGTTGTATCTTCTCGAGTTTTGATAATGAGATACCAGAAATCTCCGTTACAGAGACACCCAACGCATATGACGCGTGCATCTCTATTAGTTTACATGTGGTCCATAAAATTAGTGGAGGGGTATGTGCTACATGCACATATCAAACTTGGTATCTTCTTTGTTTCATTTGGTTTTTGGATTCCAACTCTCGTAATATTTTTCAACATAAGACACTCTCCTTTGTTTTGATTGATATTGTTTTTTTTTTTAATTGATTACGCACTATCACGAGCTCCCATATCTACTCGCCCCTAGGCTTTAGTGTAGGAAGTAAATCACAGAATGTGCCTTAACTAGCTTCCACCAAGGGTCAATCTCCTTAAGATTCTAACCATTGATGCCCCCCAACTATGCCCGGGGGGCGATTGATACTTTAATCTGTTAAATGGCTAACATTTTGAATAGTTATTTGGCGTCGTACATATATAGAACTCAAAGATGAGAACAACCGTCATGATAGCCCACACAACATTTTCTCCCACTTATTTGAAAGGAAGGAACAAGGAGATACAAAAGTGAAACAAGACCAAAGAAATACAAACCTTAATGCTATGAATTACATCTCTTTTGCCTTCCATATATATATATATATATATGTGTGTGTGTGTGTGTGCGTGCCATTTCCTTGAGGGAACACATAAAAGATGTTTTTTTTTTCCCTTTCTTTTGATGATGATTGGTAATATATTATAACGGGAGGAGGGAGAGGGGGGGCCATGGTGTGCCTCCCCCTCAAATTTGGAGAAATTTTTTTTCCTTGTAAAAAATAAAAAAAATCTATATATATAAAATATTTAGCCGTGTTTATTATATTGCTCACTCATCTGGCACACTCTAAAAATGTCTGACTCCACCATATATATCTATATATGTTGTCTATCTATGTTGCAATAGTACAAATTTTGAGCTATTTATAGATAGATTTATATTAAAGAATGAGTTTAAGCCCGTGTGCTGCACGGTGTTTATCTAGATCGG